>APFE031041650.1:62462-93804 GCA_000404065.3 Pinus taeda
TTTCCTATATACCATGAAGATTCGCCCATTTATTATACTTATAAATTTAGGGGGTGTTCTTAAAATTTTCCCTGTTTGAAACTCATCTCTTCCCAGAATTTATTCATTGGTTAGTATTAGCTATGTATCCACGTAAGTGTTTTGTAATGGATGAGTGAGGAGAAAATATTTTCTAGGTGTCCTCCCTTTTAATTCAACAAGCATTGTGTTTTCCCTCTGCTAGTACATATACCTCTTTTTTTGAAGAAACTCTGTTAGTTTATTTTGAAAATTTGTCAGGTCAAGAGTACGCCCAAATTGTCTTTTATTTGATCAATTGTCTTTGGCGTCAATTTAATTTCCATTAGATACTTTTGTTGATGATGTCAGACCTATTCTTCAAATCTTAACTAAGATCTTGGGAAGAGATGATGCTTCAGTTATTGATAAAGTTACTCTTGGCCTTTTTAGTCTAAGAATGAAACTTGAAGTTGTTTTAGATATACCAGCTTTCTAGGAAGGGGTAGTCAATGCTCAGTTCATAAACCTTTCACTGACTAGTTGTTTTAGGTTTCCTTGTTTAATTACATATCTCTTCTTATACCCTCATGTTGAAAAGTTCATGCATTTGGGGTTAAACATTATGGATTCCCATAAGAACAAATAATCAATTATTTTATGGATTGATATAGTGAGGAGTAACCCGAAGAAGGAAGTCCTGATGGATTTTTCTGCCTTATTTACTTCAGTGGCATATTCAATTATTGATATTTCACCTGCACCTACTATTTTTCCTAAATCTAAGCCTTTCCTTCAGTTGAGAAAAGATATGAGAGTAGGAGATTGGTATTCTTTTGAAGATCATTCTGAGATTAGGTTGTATGGAGATAATATTGAAACCTACAGATTGCCAACCTTTGTTCCTATGAGGTTGTTTTCTTTAGAGTTCATAAGAAAATTTTTAAATGTGGACTAGGTCCATTTTGTGCCAACCAAGAAAGGGCATATATTTAGATTGCCAAGAACTATGGGACATTTCATTGTAAATACCAAACAAGCAACAGAAGAAGTCCAAAAAATTCTTGAAGAGATGGATTTTATATTGGGAGAAAAATAGGCCTATGATCTTTTTCATGTGATTTCTAACAGAAGAGTGGAGAATGGTTACATGCCTTTCTTACATGAAGCTCGACCAGAGATTGAGAAGATTGCCAATGGAGGCCAGTCCACTTCAACAAGAGGGTTAGTGGTTGACACTCTCATACAGAATGAAAAGAATTTGAAGAGAGGTAGAGAGGAGATTATTGATTTGGATGAAGATACAGATGAAGTAGCTAAAGATCGAAATTATCTAATGAAGGTGAAACATCATTAATTTATGGTTTTGAATTACGGTTGGGTCATATAGTTTACACACCATCCTCTTCCAATCCAGATGAATATAATTAGAGCTCTGTACCAATGATTAAAAATATTTTTCTCAAATTGAGGATAGAAACAAGAAGATAAGAGAAAATATGGAAACCCTGTTGGACGCTCAATTATCTTTAGATTATCAAACAAGGTTGTTCTTTGCCATAGATCTAGAAAGGACTCAACTCAGGATTTCCTTTTCTCATCCTTCTACATTGTTTGTTTCCTCTTCATCAGGTTTCAAAAAGGTTAATTTAACAGTAGATTCCAGGAAGATCCCTTTACCTGATAAAATTAATCTCCACAGGTAGACTGGAGAATTAATTTACAATGATTTAAGTAAAACCTTTTCAGCTACCATCAAAGCATAAGACATGTTGGAGAAGGTTATTGGTTAGTTTAAATTGGAAAAGGAAAATTCAAGGGCATTAACAACTCAAAATGAGGAGTTGAAAAAGTTGGTTGTTAAATTTGGGGCCAACCTTGAAGATAAGAGTGCAATTCAGAAATTGTTGCAGGGCAACGAGGGAGAGATCCAGATTCTCAGGAAGAAACAGAAATTACCTTCTGTAGAACATAAGTGCTAACTAATGAATTATTACATAGAAACGAATAAGTGGCTAAGTTAAAAGAAATGAATGTTACCTTGCAACAGAAAATTGACTCATATGTTTGTACAATTCCGGTGCAAGCAGATTCCGAAGACCCAACTGCATAACTAACTTCAGTCATGATTAAATTGAAAATTGCTGAAAATGAAACGAAGAAGAATCAAAATGATTTTGATAATGCAATGAAAGTCATCAAAGCCACTGAACATGAATTATTCATGGAAAAAGAGACTGCTGAAAAATACAAAAATGATTACCAATTTGGCTACTAGGAAATCAAAGAGTTGAAGGAAAAGATAAAAGGGAACATGTCCCTCATTCAGGCAAGGGTAATCTTGTGGAATGATATTATAAATACAGTAAAAAATATTTGGGGATTCTTGCTTATTGTTGAGAAGAAAATATTATTGTCAGAGATCTAGAGGGTATAATCATGGCCACTAAACATAAATTACAACAAAGAGCTCAATTTTCTAAGAAGATGATTGATTTTCTAAATTCTAAGTCTGCACAGGAGTTAAGAGATGATGGAATTGAAGACATGACTGAGTATGTGATGGAAATCAATAAAGCAACACTGAGGAATTTATATAGAAAAATAGCTGAGAAGAAGCTCAAAGAAGTAAAGGAGTCTGTAATGAAGTTTAATGCTACTGTTGATAAAACAACTAGGGCAAGTTTACCATCATGTTGGGATCAACAAGGGAACTTTATACTTAGGGAGACTTATGAGATATTGCTTGTAGAAGCCAAAATTGAAATTGGTTCTACACATGAAAAGACAACAGTGCTTAAAGGGGCTATTGTTAATTATTTATGCAAATACTTTCAGCTTCTTTGGATGATGAGGACTCTATTTGTTGAGAAGCCAACATACAACAAAACCACTAAATTCAAGATGGCTGATGTCAAGTTCATGAACAATTCAAATGAAAAATTGGATATCTGGAGAAAGTGCAGAGAATGGATGATATCCAAAGAAACTAATGCAACATGGCCTTCTTCTGTTCCTGAGTCACAAATCAACCAGTGACAAAGATGTTTTCACCGACAAAGTTTTATAATGTTTTAGCGCAAATATATCATATTAATGTAATTTTTATTTCCTAAATTAATATTTGTATAAGAGGACAGTTGGTCCTAAAGTAGTTTAGAATATTGACATATTTGTAACTGCCTTTTTGAAATTTTGTATAAAAATGACTTTCTAAAGCATTTGAAGTGTTCCATAATTTTGGACCACAGAGGAAAATACAATTTTGTACTTTCACTTTTCATGTGTTGTTGAATAAAGTTTTCACAGTGATTCCAGAATTTGTTGGGTATGATAAGTTTTTCTTGTTTCATCTTTTGTTTATTCTTCTTCTTAGAAAAGAGTAATGAAGTTGATGGGCTTTGATTTTATAGTGCTGTGAGTTTGAGCTTCTATGAATTAAAGTTAAAACCCTTAATGATGTGCTCCTCTTTTCTAAATTTCATTGCATGCTAATCATTTTTCCTCTAAAGTTGAAGATAAAAGATTATGTGTAAAGCAACCTGTTATCTAAAACTCTCCATCGACATTTATTTATGTTCTTTCTTCATTTGTATTGAACATCAGAAGGCCATTTTAGAAACATTAATTGACATATGGAGAGTTAAAGGGTTCTAATCAAATTTCTGGGGTTTTATGAAATGATGGGACAACCAATTAATCATTTTACAGTTCAGAATAAATGTCTTGGGCACTGATCTCCTTTCAACTAGAGATTGTCTCCCAAGGTACAACAATTTCGATTAGAGTGTTTGCTACTTTTTGTATGGTGAAGTAAGGAGATGATTCTTCAAAGTAAATAAATCACATACATAGAAAAAAGCGAAAAATAAAAACATTAATTTCCATTTAACTTTAGCATATGTGATCAATCAAAAAAAAATTATTTTCGTTTGTTTTTACGTATGAAAAAAGATCCTAATAAGACCTATTCATACTTTCCATTCTCAAAGTAACTACGCATTGTCGAGATATCTTTAGATGGGTCCTGGGGAAACATCCTCAAAGAACTGGTGATACCTTCCAACAATCGAAGAATCAACCAAGGTAATGGAAATGAGGGTCAAGTGCTGCCCGCACCATCACCTATAGGGAAAGGATGCCTTATATTTTGGCCACTAAAGTACCTTCGTCCCACATGAGCAATAGATTCTTTAGCTTATTAGTAGTCAGTTAACAGTTTTGAGCACTAGATGGGTCGGGTAGCCCAAAAGAGTATTGCACACACTAGACCTAAGCAGAACCCCCTCTGAATCGGGCGTCTGCCATGCTCAGGTATTCTTTTTCAAGGGATGATTGAAGGATTTTAAGCTCTCTAAAAAGTGAATTGATATGACTCAAAGATGTAACATGACTATGACGACTTATGGTATGACCAACCCCAATGGTCCTAACCTGAACTATAAATTCTTTGGTGGCCCCTATGGGGAATTTAGTTGGTTCAACTTTTATGGCTGCTTATAAGGGCCTTGCTTTTATTTAGGGTGTGAGATGTAAGCTAAAATAAACTAAGTATCAAAAGCTCAAGAAATTGGATGCCTTCTAATATGAAATTTATAGAAGCGTAGTGTATGATGTGTAATTGTGTGCAAGTGATCAAGTGAGGATGTAAAGTGTGAGAAGATGTTGATATTCAGTGATCCATTCCAATATCCTCCTAATTACACTATATTTTTCATTGTTCCTTGCGTGAAAAAGAAATGATATGCAAATAATGGGCTGCTTACTCTTTTCCTATTACACTATGTGAATTTCAAAACACGGAGATGGAAATTCAAATGCCTTAATAGATTTTTCATGTGCGAACCTAGGTTCATCTAAGAAATGCAAGGGAAGAAAAGATTACTTACTTTCTATAATAACACTTTCTCCTAGTCCTATAAAATTAAATAAATTAATTCTTTGGTTAGCAACAAGATTTGTGGATGATTGGCCACTTAATCCTTTACTAATTAAGTTATGTAACAATTGAAAATAAAAGTAAAGATGGTCTAGTTACCCAGCTAATTATGACTAGTAGAGTAATCAAGTAATCTAAACTAACTAATAAAAAATTGCAGAGGTGAAGGCAATTCACTAAAGTCTTCCAATAACCTGAAAAATGTGAAATTACAAGGTATTTTTTTTCTTTCTGGAAAACTGCATGGGTTTCACAATGCACAGACACAACAATGCATCTATCACTAGGGAAATCCGCGGAGTGTGCGTTTGTCTGAGAAGAAGCCGTGTAGTCAACAAGAGACTATAAATTAACAAGTTTCTTGGTCAACAATAGGTCCACAGGGTTCTGTAAAAATTCCACGAAGGTATTGAATGCCTTGTAAATCGATTATGTAGAGAGAGGGTCCTACAAACACAACCTTTAGATTAAATAAAAGACAATAATATGGTTTCCATTTCTATTGTAGTGTTTTTGTAGAAATGGTGTACCAAAAGATACCTCCTTAGCAGTTGATTGTTCTCTGCAAAGGAATGTAGACAAAGTTGGTGCTACTAGTGGACAAACTTAGATAAACAAAGCATTGCAAATAGTGAAAACAATGCATATACAAACAAAAAATAAAACAAAGAGATAAATACACAAATAATGCTCAAATGGAGAAAACAAGTCAACAAAATAATGGAAAAATCCCCCTTTATTGACTTATGGTAGTAGAAGTTGAATATAATAGATTAATACTAAACAATTGAAGAGAATTATTTGAACTATGGTGCTAAAAAGTCCTCAGCAAGGAGGTTCTTTTCCTCAATCTCTTTGCAAGTTTCTCCTCTCTCTCAAAGAAGTATGAAGACTCTCTCAATGGTGGAATATTCGTCTCTCACTAAGATGATGGATTTCTTAGAAGCAATATGGCCAACATGCTAGTTCTCTTACTTTATTTGCTTTAACAATGAAATGTTGGGTTGCTCTGATAGAAATTTGGCTAGCATAACATTGTCTCATATGTTGGTTCTCCCATGGTCTATTTATATAGAATTTTTGAATCCATATTCCCTCTTTTGGTTCATGAATGATAATGACTTAGGAGTAAGACAAGATGATTCCATTGAGGGCTGCATATATTTAGGGCGACTCGAATTCGACTGTCCTTGGCTGAGATCCTATCAGGGAATCACCTCCAAGTGTGGGAAGTGGTCCCAATTTTACTGAGTAACCATTTTATTGATTGCATGGATTTTGAAGGAAATACTGCATGGTGTACGACTATCAAATAAACAACCACACAAAATTCAATTTTTAAACTCCAGAAAATTTGGACCTTAGGAGAAATTATTTTTTTTTGAAATTCATAATGTCTTCGGCTGGAAAATATTCACTTGTGCATTCTACTGGACAACTTTTAACATCTTCTGTCTTATGCAAACATGTGTATGATTTTCTAGTGTTAACATTGATGACGTTGGATATTGCCAACATATAGGGGATCTCCCCGATATAAGGTCCCAACTAGACCTCACACCATTTGGTGTAGGTGACCCATCTATAATAAAACCTGAATTCTATTTACTTAAAGATATGCCTTGGCTTTAGCTATCAACGCAAGAGAGATGCATGCTTATCTTTTGAATGAGAAAGGAAATATGCCTTGTGAATGTTTAATTGTCGATGTATCAAGGTTATTCTATTGCAGGGGGGAAATTAAGTGAGCCTCTAAGAGAGAAGTAATAATACTACCCTAATGGAGACACATGTGAAAGAGAAAGGTTCATCTAACATCAAGTGAAATAGTTCACAAGGATACGATGATCATTATAAACATAGCAACTCAGTTCGAACAAGGAGCATTGGAGTAACCGAAATAGTTTGACTAATCCAGTACTAATGAAAACAAACATGAACCATAAACATTCAAAGAATAGTTAGAAACATTCACAATTCATGTGTGAAAACATGTTGGCCTGGAACAATTCAACATTATGCAAAAGTCCCAATATACATAAATGCAATGAACACCACTAGCTCCAATAGTGGCGCGTTAGAGCCACTACTTGCTCCCCAAAAGTACTAACTCTGTCTCTCTAATGCCTTGTGGGAGTATCCAAGGTTAAAAGTCCCTTACATGAGAAATGAGGATCTACTTATAACTTGAGGAATGAACTTTCACATCCTCATGACTCTTGGATTTCTAACTTCTTGTGATCTTTGGACTTCTACGACCTTTGGAATTCCAAATGACTTTTGGAATTACATATAAATTTTGATATTACATGTCTTTTGGACTTCCATGACTCTTAATTAGTTCATACATGACCCTTGGATTTCCACTTATATGTATTTTACAATGATTACAATAATACATCATGTCTTCCACATCATCATATGGTGAGACTTGACATGTCACTACTTTCATGACTGGGACTAATAGTGATTGATGATATGGAATTTCTTTTGTAGTGACGTGGTTGCTAGCTATGTCTTCATTCCTTATTGTTCTTTTGATCATGAAGCTTTCACCCTACAAAGGGTCTTCAATCTTGGAGTCTTTAGAGTGCTTCAATCATTAATATTTAAGGGTGTTCTTCATTATTTACATGCTTATTTTGCTTGTTCTCCTTTCCTGATCTTCCTTGTGTGTGCTTTTCGTGGTGTTTTAGGAATACTTGTATTTGCAACCACTCATCATGAGAAACTATCAACTTGAAAATATCCTATTATACCATGATCCATGCATATTTTATATTCAGTCCTTTCCAGTGCACTCAAAGAGGGTCAAAGGGGCTACAAGGTGCACTTTGAAAGGCTAAAGGGCTCAAGAGGAGAGGCTTCAGGGCTTCGACATGTGCTCATGCACCCAAAATAAGAAAACAATCAAAGCAGGGCACATGTTGCAAGTCCAAAGTATGAAGGGGAAGGATTTGGGCTTCCCAAGTGCACTATCCACTCAAGGGAGAGAGGGAGGGTGCAGGGCACGCTCCAAAAGGCTGAAAGCTAAGGCTTTGTGCCTTTGGGGTGCACTCATGCATGCAAGAGGCCTAAGGAAGGGGGCAGGGAACACTCTTGAAGGCTAAAGGCTGACGTTTCGTGCCTTTAGAGTGTGAAAATGCACTCAAGAAGTTTACGAGGGTGCATGGCCCATTGGGGAAGGTTGAAGGATTGAGATTTGGTCTTCATGGTGTGAAAGCGTGCTCAAGGAGGTCTGACTTCTTTGAGTTGAAGGAGTGTGCTCTAGGAAGACTTAGTCATTTTTAGAGGGGGAAGTTCAAAATAAGGAAGAGGAATCTAGATTAAGGAGTGTGCACGATTCACTCTTGAATAATGAAAGGTTTCCCATCAAGGCTTCAAAGTGTGGTTGTGCACTCTTGGTATTTATGGGTTCACTTTGAAACCAAAATTTGTCTAAGTCTGGATGATAAGGCAAGAGGTGAGCAGGATGAGTTCTAGTCATAAAACCATGTGCGAACATACCAAGTCATCGATAAAACTTAGAAAAACTTGATAAAAAATGAATATACATCAAAACGAAACTTTATACACATTCCCCACGTATTACGAGAGAAGTGTGTGCAACTGCGACCAAAAAGTATCGTTTTACCACAACAAATATTTTGTGACCATAAAATGCATATAGAGATCTTATAATCAATGAAATTACACTTGATAACATTGAAGAACACTTAAACATATAGAGAAACATGAAATGACACTTGATGATTGTGGTGACACTTGATACGTCAAATAAGTAGGTTCCAAAATTCAAATGTAGTGAAATTTTTGAGGGTGTTGTAGCAGCGACAACACTTGGAAACACACTGGGCGGATTTCATCGTCCTTGTCTAGGAATAGCTTTTGGCTAAGGGTCATACCTTTAGGAAGTATTGATTACCTTTATTTCCCCCTTTTGATCCATTTTTATACATAACATCTTACTTTTCTCTACTTGGTCGAAACACCTACAAAAGATACACTATATCACAATTGTTTTGATACAGTAAAGTGTAATGTGCACAATGAGTTTATGATTTTCAGAGTATTTGGTTTTCAACTTTGGTTTTTATTCACTGCTAGCATGCCTTGAGAGTACCCCAATGGATTCACTTTAGGAGAAAAAATGTTTCTTCACTATCAACTAACTTGGACATTACCCCAACGAAGTCGCTTGCTTCACCTCGCTATGTAGGAACCCTTTCTCTTCCTTCACCCTTTATTTATTTGTTTTAATAGAACTATGGATTGGAACTTATTATTTTCAACGGGAAGAAGAGGGATTCCAAATTATTGAGAGCAGAGGAGGTTTCCTCTTCAAATAAGTATTTTGAGACCTATGATACTGGTTTGCTCGCTTCAGATTTTCCTCTTATTCCTTCTCTACTTGACTGGACAAGCATTAACACATAAGTAGACTTACACCACGTTGACCAGTTCATATACTAGAATAAGAACGAATATTATAGGTTCCCTCAAGGTTATCCTGTTGGATAAATCATATTTTCCATTTGGCCTTAGCTCAACCTATGGCATTTCCAAAATAAAGAAGAAGAGCAATAAAAATCCAAGCATTGTGGTTGTCACAATTCTCTTTTATTACTCTAAAAATCCTCTTGATCCATGCACTTTAAACAAGGGTCCTATTTATATAAACTAACAAACTAATAAGACACAACAGGACATGACTAGAAAATAGACAATGATGAACACAAATAAAAGAAAAGGAATCAAAGCAACTATACAGGAATCACAACTTGTAGCTCCTATTGGAAATAATGTTTTAAATCTCGACCATTTACAGGAAGGGGGTCAATCCTCCCATCTAATGATTTTAACTTAAAGGAATTATGGCCAAGATTTTCATCAACAACATGTTGTCCAATCCACAAAGGCAGGAACTTTGTGTGTTGACGTTTGTCTTCATGGGGTTTATCCCATTTCAGAACTAGGTCACCCACATCAAAGCTCTTTGCCCCTACGGATTTTCTGTCAAACTAGTTCTTTACACAATTTTAATGTACGGAAAAACGTTCTTTGGACTTGCGCTTTTCTTCCTCAAGTTTAATTAGTGTATCTACCATGATTTGAACTAGGAGACAAGGTCTACCTTATGACTCTTTAGAGAGCTGCAAGGCCGGAAGATACAGGTTCAGATGCAAGATAACTTATTTACCGTAAACAAATAAGTAGGAAGAGGTTTCTAGGGAAGGTTTTAGGGTAACACGGTCATCCCAAAGAGAATTAGTCAAAGCCTTATGCCAGTTCATTTGTTTAGAGAAAATGGTCTTCTTGATTATACAAATAAGATTCTTATTTGTTGATTCAACCATACCATTTCCCTGGGGATAATAATTAGATGCATGCTTTAAAACAATCCCATTATCTAATGCAAACTCATAAACTTTTAATGATGAAAAATATGTTGCATTATGAAAGACAAGCGACATAGGAACACCAAACCATGTTATGAAGTCCTGCTATAAAAAGTGGATGACTTCCTAGTAATTTACTTGTCTAAGGGGAACTTCTTCTGACCAATGGGTGAAGTAATCTATTGCTATTAGGATATACCGGTGTCGCTTCGACAAATGCAGAAAAATTTATATGATCACATCAAGGCCCCACTGTTGGATTGCCTCTTCAACTACTACTAGTAGTAGTGGGGCCACTAACCTTTGATCAAAGTCGTCACATCTATGACATGCTTGGCACCTGCAGACATAAGTTTGAGCATCCCTAAATAGAGTGGGCCAATAATAACCAACTCTTGTAACCTTATGCACTATAGTGTCGCCCACATAGTGTCCACCTACCGGTCCATCATGTAAATATTTTAAGACCGTGTCTGTATCCTGCGACTCAAGGCATCTCAGCATGACACCATTATGGTGCTTCCAAAAAAGCACTCCATGAACCAATTTGTAAGATAACACTTTTAAGCATATTTCACTTTTTTGTTTATTCGATAAGTGTGAGGGCAAGGTTCCATGATCCAAAAAATGTCGTAGATCTACATACCAAAGCATTGTAAATGTGGAATGAGGGACATATTCAATATTATACTTTTATATCTCTTGCTCCCACCCTGAAATATGTTTTTCAGGAGCATATTTTGCTTCGGCGACTAGCTTACAAAGGCCATGACCCTTTATGGTATGAACTGGTTTAAATTCAAAGTAATATTCTTGAAGATAGGTCATCCAATTATCTCTCTTCTCACACAGCTCTTGTTTCAAAAACAATGTTCTTACTGCTATATGAGGTACAAATACGATTGAGTGAGATTTCAATATGTAGGTCCTAAAATACTTAACTACCTTGTAAACTGCATATGCCTATTTATCGATGGCAAGATAATTTAATTCAGGCTCTTGTACGCTAGCGCCCATAAAAGAGATAGGTTTCTCTTTTCCTTCATTATCTTTCTGAGTCAACATGACTACAATTGAAAAATCCGAAGCAAACATATAGAGCAGGAAATCCTTACCATAATCTAGACTAAAAAGTGCGGGTGCATCGATGATAGCCTGCTTGATCTCAACAAAAGTGTCTTTCTCCTGACTCCATTTGTATATTGCATCTTTCTTAATCATCTCTTGTACATGTTTAACTATATGAGCATAATCAACAATGAACTTTGTCTGGAAATTGATTTTCCCTAAGAAATACTACATGACTTTCTTATTCACTAGAAATGGGATATGTGTGATAGAATTGACCCTCTCGGGATAAATTTTAATTCCACTCTTTGCTATGATTTGCCCCAATAAAATCACTTTGGATACACCAAATATTCTCTTCTTTGGATTGAGGGAAATCAAATATTTTTGTCATTGCTTGAATATATGTTTTAGATGATGTATGTGATCTGATCGTTTCTTCAAAAAGATGGTAACATCACATAAACAAAAAAAACACTTTGACCTATAAGGCCACGAAAGGCAATGTCCATCACTCTTTGGAAAGTTGCATTAACATTTATTAGTCCAAATGGAATCCTCTTGAAATTGAACGTTCCATATTTAGTCTAGAAGGTAGTATTTAATCAATCAATACTTGATTATAACTTGAAAATCCATCTAGTAGCAAAAGCATTTCAGAACCAGATACTATCTAGAGTATTTGCTCCATGGTTGGAAATGGATATTTATCTTTATAAGAAGCTTTGTTGAGATTTCGAAAATCAACACATATATGTATTTCACTATACTTCTTTCTAACTGGCATCAAGTTGGAAACCCATGTGGAATGTCTAACTTTAAAGATGGTCTGCCATGCAACAACTTTCTCAATTCCTTTTGAGTAAGGTGTTCAAGTGTTGGATGAAATTTTCATATTTTCTACTAGAATGGTTTCATCCCTTGTTTTATAATAATTATGGCTGGATAATATGAGTTTCTCAAGTCTTTAAGTCATTGAATTTCCATGTGAACACATCCCGATACTACTTGAATAAATAGATAAACACTTTCCATTCTGTTGAAGCCCCGAAAATCGGGTCGACAATAAGGGGGATACCCACTCGGTCCGGACCTTGGTTGGCATCTCCTTACCCGTTTGGTATAGTGGGTCCGACTAGGGATAATGGGACCAGTTTCCCAATCTAAGGGTGTGTGTGTGTGTAGAGTTGAATGAAGCTGATCTAAGAGTACTTAAAGCTAATTTAATTCAGATTCTTAAACTAACTCTATGCTATTGTAATCTAATGAGAAACAACACATCTAATCTACTCTAACCCAGGATGTATATCTTCTATTATGCGATCTAAAGATATTTCAAACAATAACTGGTAATAAAGATCATTCAGCTATCATAAGAATAGAAATCAATTAAGATAAACCACTTTGCATAAGAAGCTAGGCAAAACAGTTGTGAACAACATATCGCATAATAAGTTATTCATATGTCAGACATAAATAAATGAATCCACCGTACATAAGTGCCAAATGGTAACCCATACATTCATGCAATAACATAGAAACAACTGAAAACTGTAAATCACTTAAAGAATATAAGCAGAAATGGCCAAGAGATAAAAATACCATTTATGACTAATCCTACTCACAAACTTCAAGCAAAAACGATTTATCTCTACTTGTTCTAACATCTACTAAGAGTACAAAAGTGCAACATCAGTAGCACACATCAAATGCAAATATTAATAAATCTCGATCCATCCATTCATCAAAACCTCCTCTGAGGTTGCAGAAGTGCATGTTCCGAGGACAAGTTTTTGACAAATCTCTGGACCCTTCTCTAAATGCATGAGAAGGCTTAAAATACTACTTCCTAATTCTAATAATAGTGTCTTTACAAAATTTAGGATACAATTTTCAAATGACCGTCCTTTTTATAATCTAATAAAAAGAAAAAACAAACTTCTAAAAATAAGGCTACTTCTGTACTTGGTCCTTAAAACTGCAAGTATTCATCATGGACTTGAGAAGAGTCGGTTGGCTGACTTCTGTTCTGAGCTGGGCTGCGAAAACAGAATCTATGAGAGCTGGCACTACTTTCTCGGCTGAGTTTATGATGCATTTCACAGTCATCCATTGACTGTGTGGCTTGACCAAGTATGCCCAGTAATACTCCCAATTTAACCTGTTCAATGCCTAGATCTCTTTTCCCTTTTCCTGCGCCTTTTGCTTCCATTCTGCTTCCAGTCGTGATTTATTTGGTAGGTACCCCGGGGTGGTTTCTGAGATTAAGTTGGCCCTGTGTAAATTCTCATTTACACAGTCGATAAGAATGTTTGCCTGCGTGGCCGCTGTCTCCGTTGCTTGTTTTGCCTGCCTCATTTGATCACCCCATTTATTAAAGAGCAATTCTTTATGATTCTTGTTTATTCTGGGTGTACTTGCTCTTTTTCCTTCCTCTCCGTCCTGCCAAGCTAAGTATTCCGTCACTCAGATCATAGTCACTTCGCAAGTCCGCAACTTGATTGGTGATTTTATCGCTCAGCTCGCAATAGTGACTCCACTGTGATATCTTACGTCCCAACTCTTCCTGTTGCTGCAGAAGTTGCTCATTTAAGTCAATAGATTCTAAAACAAATTCGGCAAGCTTATGCTCGTCTTTATGCATTTCCTGTAAATTTTGCAACTGCTTTCCTTTTTCATCTAGAATTCTTTGATAGCTTATCTGCATCTGCTGAAAATCTTCCTGCAACTTCTCTAGCTGTTTGGATGCTTCAACACTAGCATTGGCTTGTTGTAACTGTCATTGTAGTAGCTGTATTTGATTTTCTTGTTCTTTCAACAGTTGCTGAACTTCCGAAGATTTGTCAATAGTTGCAGAAGCATATGCTCCTGCGATCTGAGACAACTTCGTGAGATTCTCTGTCGGGTTATTGTTGGGGTCTTTCCATAAGACGTCCAAATGTTCAGCATCTTGTGACAGTGTATTTTCTAGTTTTCTTTTTTTCCTTTGTCTCCTTACAACTGATTTATGTTGGGGACTATAGAATACATCGAGTGGGGGAATTTCTTCTACATTAAGTAGAAGTTCAGAAGGTGGAGCGATATGACTGTGCTCCGTTTCTGTGACATTGCTGACTATGGTCGAAACCATTTCTTGCGTTACCTGTGTATTGTTCACATGTGTTCTTGGGGCTTACCCTTCAAGGCTGATCAACTCGTTGAAGGTTTCCCATTCTTTGTCTAGCTCTGTTGTGATGAGTGGCACTTTAATGACGGGAGGGGGGACATCTCTTGGCAGGGAGGCGATAACTTGATGTCGCGACATTGCACTTGACTGAGCTGTATCTTTAGCTGTTTCTTCGCTTTTTTCTTGGTCGCTTCCAGACTTTTTAGAACGTTCAGGCACTCCTTGGGCAGTGTCAGATTTGGATCTGGAAGTGCTAGAGTTTCCACAGAGGCTGACGCTGGTAGTTGGTTCTCTGGTAGGAAGTCACAACTTCTCTAGAGGAACACTGGCCAGCCTTCTTTCCCTGTACAACATGAATCTTTGGAGGTCATCTGGAGACAAATTCGACCGAGCTTCCTGCAAAACTTCCTGGAGTGAGATTCTACCCTGAAACAAATCATCAAACAAGTCTTTCTTTCCAACGAATACTTTTATTTTGACGCTCGTTGTGAAATATTGGGCAACATTATTTAGGTCAAATGGTCGAGCTGGGAATTTAAATAATTGTAGACACGTCACATTCTCCACTTCGGCGAAAGCGTGTCCTACATCGAACAAGGAGAAGGTCACACAAGCTACAGGAAACTGAGGCCATATGGCCTTCTTCTTGTCTTTTAGGTCTTTGGTCAGGCCGCCTTCTGAGCAGGTTTGATAGGCAATTTCCCGAGCCAAAATTTTATCGGGTACATATATAGGTAGGACATGTGGAGGTATAGTGCTCCCAAACACTCTAATATAAGTGAACCATTCTTCCCTGAACCATCTTGCGATGGGGATGATGTCTATTTGTGCCTCGGGTGAGCACCTCAGGGGTTCTTCATCATACATCATTCTATATAGGGGTAAGATAAGCCCGTGACAAATCTGATAGAAGTGTGGGGCGAACTGGGAATCCCATAACACTTTATGATAAACATGAATAGGTAACGGGTCCTGGGTAGTCCATTTCCAACCCATAGTGGGGAATTTAGACACATAACAAATAGAATCCATAATATACACAGAGAGATAAAAAGGAGGATAGACCCTTTGAGACAAGGATCTTTTAGACCGGTAATTCATAACAACCATGTATAGATTATCAAAAAATATCTTGGCCCAATCCATAATATCGGCGTTTGTGGCAACGTCTATTAGTGGTAGCCATTCAGACGAAAATTTATTGATGTCCGGCATCCCAAATAGTCTACAAAGCATGGCCGCAGCAAAACAATACGGGGAGGTGAGGGAACCAGTGTTGTACATACCGTTTTTGTCCCTTTTGAGCGGCTCCTCTTTTCTAGACCAATCTTTAGTGGTCTCTGCCAGGTTTGGGTTCTCTGCTTTAAATTTCTTGACAAATTGTGCATTGTAAGTCGTTTGTGGTTCAGGAAGATGATACATAAGCTTTAAGTCTTGCGCGGCAAATGAACCTATGAGCCCATGTCCTTGAACCTTGAATTGTCTGTTGTGCAACTCTGCATTGTCAAGTATCCACTTGATCATATCTGTATATGGAAAAATTTTGGGTCTAGCTGCTATTCGATGAAGAAATGAACATGCTAGCTCCTCCAAAGACGCCTCGGAAGAGCGTTGTGAGCCCGCGACAGTATCAACTTTCATTACTCTAGGATTTTCTTCCTCCAACAGCCTATACATGCTTTCCCACATCGAAATTCCTGCGTCTCTGTTGCAAGCAGTGTCTGTATACAAAGGTGCCATCTCCTTCGTCTTTTCCTTCGCCTCGGAGCCTTGAGCTTTATGTTTCTTTCCCATTTTCTCCAGTGTTTGGCTTTGAATCGTCTTAACTCTTCGTTCCTGCAGATTACGAGTGAAGTGGAAATGATTGATTAAGAAAGGTGATGGGAGAGCTTTAAATGCAACAGATATATCAAATATGCCACTTTACGTGAAGTAATTCTTTACAAAAGAATGTGTCTTTATTTCATTAATAACTGACAACTAATCCATTTACTATCATTAAAAGCGCATGATCTTGAGTCAGATTATGGTAAGTGGCTTTTCTTTGAATGGCGTGCCCAAAGGATTCGTGATTAAGTGATTCATGATTTGCTTATGTAACATCGAAGATCGGGCCATCGCAAATCGCGCCAATCACAAATCGCAAGATCGCCGATTGCACCAACGCAGATTGCACCATTGCATCGATCGCAACATCGTAGGTCGCAACAGTTTAATGTTTGCCAAATATTGCCAGTTTATTCCTGCGATATGCGATATTGCGATCGGTGTTATCGCAGATCGGTAGATCTTGAAGTTTTTCCTTATGAGCATTACTTCATTGCGACATGATGTTATGCTTAACACGAGGGTCTTGCACATACTGATATTATAGGGGAATGAAGGCATTTCCTATCTTTTTTGCAACACAGTTTTAAAGATATTTCCCTCATCGTAGACTTAGGTTATAAATATTCAAAAGACCTTTCTAAGCTTACGATGGTAACCTTATTTTGAAGAAAAGAAAAACTTGCTTTTTTCTTAGAAATTTAACTAAGGGCCCCCCATTCATTTAGTATTTTGGACAACACTTAAATGAACAAGGGGGGGTTGTTAATGTCCACAACAATTGGCGATTCACTTGGGAGAACCAGTTATCTCTGATCTTCTATTGACGTTTTTCAAACTTCCGAAAACAAAAATTTTCTCAGAAAACTTAAACTTTATTATAGAAAGATAAAACATATTATACTTCAAACTGTCAATGATATTTTGTTTCAACCCCTTTCTATTTTAATTAGTTGTGTCCTTAGCTTGTCCTTGCATTTACATAAGCCCTTACTTGGTCTTAAAATAAAAATTAAAATAAAGTCTTCCCTGTATAACAGTCCTTTTTAAATATGCTTCTTTGTCGCAGGTAGAGCCTCTGCTGCCAGCAGGCGTCCATAGCCTCGACAGGGTTACCTATTACCCAGTAATGATCCTTTATCCCGCTTAAGGTTATTTACAACCTTTCAGAGAAAAACCCATTTTGACACTTTTTTCTTTTTTTATTCTCTAAAGAACAATGTCTTGGTTTGGTGGCCAAATTATGACACATTCATTCACTTGATTTACACTTTTGCTGAAAAAGCTGCCTCGTGATGAGACCCCTTGTCTTTAGATTGCAACAATCTTGAGTTGTTGCCCTATTTTGGTGGACAGTATTGGCAAAGTCAACTAGTTATAATATCTGTGATCATGATAAGCCGGCTCGTGATGAGACCTCATATTCTTTGAGATATAGTGTTTTCTCGGATTATTTCTTTGAATGTTGCGATTTCCTTCAGCAGGGAGGAAGTCAATTTTTCCTTAAGAAAGTTATGGATGACAAAAATAGAGCTTCTTTTGAAATGGTTGTTTCTACAGAGAATCCTTATTTTGTTATTGATGCCTTTCGTTGTACTGACGTAAAACAATTCCTTCACTAAGATTGCTTTCTTCAAATTTTTTGGAGTTGAAACTAGTATCATATATGAGTTAAATTTCTATTGATAATAAAGATCAAGTTTCCAAAAAGATTTGCTGTTTATAGAAGCAGAAGTTCAAGATCTTGATAGAGAAAAGGTGACTTTAGTAAATGCCAAATGCTGTTAACCATAGAAAATTGTATTATTGAGAAAAATATTTAACAAAATGAGAGGTAGACATTCCTTAGGGTTATGTAGAGAATAGGGATAACCTCTTCCCTTATTTTGCCTACCAACTATTAAAAGTAAAGCTAATAACCTAACTAAATTACTCCTACTCCTACTCTAACTATATACAAAAATTTGACTAGGTGAAATGATATTTCCAGTGGAGCCATCTTCTCATTTTTATTCCTATACGTATGTAACTTTCCAAAATTAGTGTTAAGAACGGAACTTTTCTTGGACTGTTAATGTTGGATGTGGAATAAGAATGTATAACTTCAGTTGGAATTCTGTCCGAAATTTCTTTCTCATGAAAACTTCTTTCCAACTGGATATCTATTTGATCATAAAAATGAGGATGTATTTCTATTATGGATTGATGATCTTGTAATAGAGGAAGTTCTGAACTTCCTTGACACAGTTTAGCTTTCCAAAATGGTAGCTCGTCTTTTGGATGTTCTTTGATAAGGTGTTCAACATACCATAGTAATCTATCAAAATTCTGAAAATTTAAAACACAATCCGATTTTGTACAAAATGAGTGCAATTGAGAAAGAAATAAATGATTATATGCACAAATAATGTTACAACACAACTGGGATTGGCTTGGAATATTTTGTTGTTCACAAGAACTGGCCAGAGTTATGGGATCCGAGCAATTTCGAATCCCGTCTTGTGAATCAGAAGACAAGTTATGATTGTGAACAGGCATGGGGGTTTCTTCAAGATATGAATCATAGATCGGGGTATTGTCTTGGATAGTAAAATCAGGCAAATGATATTTTGCTTTGAAATGAGGATTGAATGACATGATTTCCGAATTAGAATATCTCTCATCATTTGAGTTTTGAAGGGTTACTTGAGATAAATAAATAACATCATCGTTGGCAAAGTAGCCATCATAAATGATTTTACAGGTTTCCCTAGATTTGTCTTTTTCGTCATATATTTTCAAACAAGGAAGGTCAAGTGTTTCTTGTTTGAAAATAATCAAAGGATGTTCTATAGCTATCTCTTTATCTTGAAAACCTAATGATGACTCATTTGAATAATCCTCTGTGTTTTTCGAGATATCTTTAATATTGAGAGGGGAAAAATTATCATCACTAAAAACATCAGGATAAAGAGAAAAATGTGATTCTGAAACAATGCATTTGAGAATATCATCATGGAAAAATCTTCATTTATCAGATTCATCATAGACATCGGGCTTTAGATCATACCTTTGTGTACTCATACTTTTTGAAAGAGAAATAGTTTGCTGTTCTAACCTTGGCATCTGCATTTGTTGACTTGCAACGATATTATCTGACTTTGTATCAAAGTCATCTCCTGGTTCCAAGGCAGGCTTCCCTCCAACATTCTCGCTTTTTTCTTCTTGTATTAGCGCATGGATGACTCCTAGGCTTTGGGGACTTTCTTCATTATGAGCGATTTGTATATTCAAATTGGAATTCTCGTTCATATTAGAAAGAAATGAGACAAAAATCGAACTAATTTCTGCTTGATCAGACATAGGAGGCAGGGAGTGTTCAGCATAATCTAAATATTCTTCATCTATGAGTTCACTTTCAAGATCGTACTTTAGACAATTAAGATGAAATCGCATATTAAAATCCCTAACAGATTCATCTTGTTTCCGTAGATAATCAATTTCATCATATACCTGGTCCTAGTCATAACAATCAAATTCAAAAATGAAAGTCTTGACGAATTGGTCCCAGCTGTGAATCGATGCAACTAGGAGGGTTCTGTACCATTTTCTAGCTTCCGCTGTGAATTTAAGAGTAAAAATTCTGCATAAAACGCCTTCATCAATTCTTTGAACATCATAACTTGAAACTCTTTGAATAAATTGAAGAGCATGATTAAAATCAGAAGAATTATTCTTACCATTGAATTTTACCCGAGACAAGAGTCTTACCACTTCAGGTGGAGTGTTGGAAGAGGTAGGAACATGGATGCAACTCCAAATGGGAAGTTTGTGAGCATCCATCTAGATTCAAATGTTACAATTGAAAATCATTCCAACAGACACTATGTTCAGGCCCTCCTTCTAGCGCCAAATATGTTGAAGCCCCGAAAATCGGGTCGACAACAAGGGGGATACACACCAGGTCCGGACCTTGGTTGGAAGCTCCTTATCTGTTTGGTATAGCGGGTTCAGCTGGGGATATTGGGACCAGTTTCCCAATCTAAGGGTGTGTGTGTGTGTGTGTAGAGTTGGATAATGCTGATCTAAGAGTACTTTAAAGCTATTTTAATTCAGATTCTTAAACTAACTCTATGATATTGTAATCTAATGAGAAACAACACATCTAATCTACGCTAACCCGGGATATATATCTTCTATTATGCGATCTAAAGAGATTTCAAACAATAACTGGTAATAAAGATCATTCAGCTATCATAAGAATAGAAATCAATTAAGATAAACCACTTTGCATAAGAAGTTAGGCAAAACAGTTGTGAACAACATATCACATAATAAGTTATTCATATATCAGACATAAATAAAATGACTCCACCGTACAGAAGTGCCAAATGGTAACTCATACATTCATGCAATAACATATAAACAACTGAAAACTGTAAATCACTTCAAGAATATAAGCAGAAATGGCCAAGAGATAAAAGTACCATTTATGACTAATCCTACTCATAAAATTCAAGCAAAAATGATTTATCTCTACTTTTTCTAACATCTACTAAGAGTACAAAAGTGCAACATCAGTAGCAGGCATCAAATGCAAACATTAATAAATCTCGATCCATCCATTCATCAAAACCTCCTCTGAGGGTGCAGAAGTGCATGTTCCGAGGACAAGTTTTTGACAAATTTGTGGACCCTTCTCTAAATGCATGAGAAGGGTTAAAATACTACTTCCTAATTCTAATAATAGTGTCTTTACAAAATTTAGGATGTGGTTTTCAAATGACCATCCTTTTTCTAATCTAATAAAAAGGAAAAAACAAGATTCTAAAATAAGGCTACTTCTGAACTTGGTCATTAAAACTGCAAGTGTTCATCATGGCCTTGAGAAGAGTCGGCTGGCTGACTTCTGCGCTGAGCTGGGCTGCAAAAACAGAATCTATGAGAGCTGGTACTACTTTTTTGGCTGCGTTTATGATGCATTTCATAGTTATCCATTGACTATGTGGCTTGACCAAGTATGCCCAGTAACACTCCCAATTTAACCTATTCAATGCCTGGATCGCTTTTCCCTTTTCCTGCGCCTTCTGCTTCCATTTTGCTTCTAGTCGTAGTTTATTTGGTAGGTACCCCGGGGTGGTCTCTTCGATTAAGTTGGCGTTGTGTAAATTCTCATTTACACAGTCGATAAGAATGTTTTCTTGCGTGGCTGCTGTCTCCACTGCTTGTTCCGCCTGCCTGATTTGATCGTCCCATTTATTAAAGAGCAATTCTTTATGACTCTCATTTATTTTGGGTGCACTTGCTCTTTTCCCTTCCTCTTCATCCTGCCAAGCTAAGTATTCCGTATCCATAACATATGCAGATAGATAAAAAGGAGGGTAGATCCTTTGAGACAAGGATCTTTTAGACCGGTAATTCCTAACAGCCGTGTAAAGATTATCAGAAAAGATCTTGGCCCAATCCATAATATCGGCATTTGTGGCAGCATCAATTAGTGGTAGCCATTCAGACGGAAATTTATTGATATCTGGCATCCCAAATAGTCTACAAAGCATGGCCGCAGCAAAACAATACAGAGAGGTGAGGGAACCAGTACTGTACATACCGTTTTTGTCCTTTTTGAGCGGCTCCTCTTATTTGGACCAATCTTTGGTGGTCTCTGCTAGGTTTGGGTTCTCTGCCGCAAATTTCTTAACGAGTTGTGCATTGTAAGTCACCTGCGGTTCAGGAAGATGATACATAAGCTTTAAATTTTGCGCGGCGAATGATCCTATGAGCCCATGTCCTTGAACCTTGAATTGTCTGTTGTTCATCTCTGCATTGTCAAGTATCCACTTGATCATATCCGTATATGGTAGAATTTTGGGCCTTGCTGCTATCCAGTGAAGAAATGAACATGCTAGCTCCTCTAAGGACGCCTCGGAAGAGCGTTGTGAGCCCGCGACAGTATCAACCTTCATTACTCTAGGATTTTCTTCCTCAAGCAGCCTGTACATGCTTTCCCATGTCAATATCCCTGCGTCTCTGTTACAGGCTGTGTCTGTATACAAAGGCGCCATCTCCTTCCTCTTTTCCTTCGCCTCAGAGACTTGAGCTGTATTTTTCTTTCCCATTTGCTCCTGCGTTTGGCTTTGAATCGTCTTAGCTCTTCATTCCTGCAGATTACGAGTGAAATGGAAATGACTGATTAAGAAAGGTGATGGGAGAGTTTTAAATGCAACATATATATCAAATATGCCACCTTACGTGAAGTAATTCTTTACAAAAGCACGCATCTTCATTTCACTTAATAACTGACAACTAATTCATTTACTATCATTAAAAGTGCATGATCTTGAGTCAGATTATGGTAAGTGGATTTTCTTTGAATGGCGTGCCCGAAGGATTCGTGATAAAGTGATTTATGATTTGCTTACGTAACATCGTATATCGCGCCATCGCAAATCGCAAGATCACAGATTGCACCATCGCAGCAATCGCAACATCGCAGGTCGCAGAAGTTTGATGTTTTCCAAATCTTGCTAGTTCATTTCTGCGATATCGCAGATCGGTAAATCTTGAAGTTTTTTCCTTATGAGTATTACTTCATTGCGATACGATGTTATGCTTAACACGAGGGCCTTGTGCATACAGATATTATAGAGAAATGGAGGCATTTCCTATCTTTTTGCAACGCGGTTTTAAAGATATTTACCTTATCGTAGACTTAGGTTAAAAAATATTCAAAAGACCTTTCTAAGATTATGATGGTAACCTTATTTTGAAGAAAGGAAAAACTTGTTTTTTTCTTAAAAATTTAACTAAGGGTCCCCATTCATTTGGTATTTTGGACAACACTTAAATGAACAAAGGGGGGGTGTTGCTGGCCACAACAGTTATGAACAAAATTCCTTTTAAATGAAGATTCTCCCAATGCTCTTTCGCTGATGAACATTTCTCCATTTTGACTTTTATAAGATCAAGTAAGCCACTCAATATTTCCTTTATTGCTATTGCATTATGTTCCTTGGTTCTTCCATCGTTCTTCTATTAATCACTGACTCCCAAAATTCAAAACCTTGAGCCATCAAAAATAGTTTCATTCTACCCTTTCACACTTCAAAATTTGTTCCATTCAACATGGGGGCTTTGACAACTTGGTTTTAATTTGAATTTTCGACTAAGGAAGAGACATATTTAGAAGGATTGGAGACTTTCTTCTTTGGCTTTTCCATTTGTGTTCTAATGATCTACCTTCCAGCTATTAGTTTGAGTGAAGGTATTGGCTCTGGTACTAGTTGTTTGAAATAATGAGATGGGGGGTGAATCAGTATTTCTTTTTGAAAAATTATTTTACCAGTTTAGATCACTTATAAACAGAACACAAAATGAACAATATAGAATAAATAATTATTAATAAAAAATTACAAGGACTTCAATCCTCTTCTTTACAATAAATTAAATACAATAATGTTTAGGGCTCCAACCCTAAATGAACACACTAATCTTTCAATCTACCAGGACCGAACATGTACTTTTCCAAGCACCAAATTGGACTTCACAAGGTTCCAACCCTGTATTCCATAAGGCTCCAACCTTGTCTTCATGAGGACTCCCATTATCTAGGGCACCAACCCTCTTTTTTGACACAGGATCCAACCTTATATTTTTTAGGACACCTATCCTCTAGGGAACTGACCCTATCAATCAGTTTCAGCTCTTCAATGTAGGTTGAATGGTTCTTCAAGGCTTCCCAAAATATTATACAACAATCCTTTACAATGCCTTCAATCAATCTCTAATATGCTTAGCTCATCAATGACAAATTTATCAATTGCAAAAGGTGTCTCCAAGACTCTTCATGTCACCCAAGTTGACTTCTCAGGGTTACTCCATGAAGGCTTTAATGATGCCTTTTAACAACCTTTTCAATACTTCTTTGTTTGATATTGTCCAAACTTCAATGCTTCTTCAATATTGTCTAGACATCAAATGCTTCTTCATTGTCCAAACTTCAAATGCTTCTTCACCATCTAAACTTTAATGCTTCTTCACAGTCCAACCTTCAAAGCTTCTTCACTGTGCAATATTTTCCAACCTTCAAAACTTGTTCACTCCCCAATCTTCAAATGCTTCTTCATAGTCCAATACTTTCCATTGTTCAAGGTTTACAAAAAGGTTTTCCAAGGAGTATCATTGTGCCAAGGTCTTGTTCAAGAGAAGAGTATTGTATAATTCATTTGTTCCACGGTATTGGGTTTTCTCTGCACATAAGTATGAAATGTGTTCAGGTTCGAAGTTCTTCAAGGGATGGCCTCAAAAATGTCTTCAAATAATGCTTAATCACTGCTTCAAGTTTTCAATTAACGTCTGAAAGACTTCCCAAACAAGAGATTGTTCCAAAATGTTCAACCTAAAGTGTGCTTCACAAGTCAAAACAAAGACTAGTTCACAATCCTCCTTAAATTTGACACTTCACTTTTAGATCTTGCACAAGTTCGAGCCTTCACAAAACTAATCCCATGTATTTCGATATGGTCCAACATATGTATGATTCGGTCCAATTTTATGTTTACCATAATATTTTGTAGTTTGTATTTTCTTACGTGGCTTAAAAGTTCTGTAAAAGGTTTCTATGTTACTGTTCTTTCAAATCACAAATCTCTTATAACTATAGGTTTCAATATATACATCACTATGGTATGCAAGACTTATATGTTCTGGAGTTCGAGCGCATATCTTCAAACCAAACACTTTTAAATTTTTCACAAGATGTAAGTTCTTCTTTAATTGTTTGCTCGCACTTGTATAACTCTTCTCTATTGTTCTTATATATGAGCTCTGTGATAGATCATTTCAGTGAGTTTCTTTCCATATATTTATACCATTTTCCCAAAGTTTAAGGGTCATGATGGTTGACATATAAAGGAGCTAACTTAATGAGAGAGGCCAACTTGAGTAGGCTTATAGAAAGATATTTAGTATTATTTTTTTGGCTTCAACATTAAGGGATGAAATATTATTTAATGGAAAAAGATTTTTATGCTTTTTCAAGATGAAGATAGTTAGAAATATGATTTTTAAGTATTAATATTAGATATTTTTAAATAGTCAAAGGTAAAAGGGATTTATGAAATATTATTAGGGAATGGTTATAATGGATAGGATTAGGGTTTCTTCATTATATATATATATATATATATATATAGAGAGAGAGAGAGAGAGAGAGAGAGAGAGAGTGTGTTTCATGGGCAATTTTAGGATATCAATCTTTAGGGCTATGGAGTTATTATTAATATTAAGGGTATAAATAAAATAAGTTAATTATTAGTAATGACATATGGGACTAGGTATTGGGGTTAGGATTTTTTTTTATTATAGGAATAGAGGATCGAGAGTAAGGATTGGAGCTAGGATTAGGGTTTAGATCTTTATCATCTCTAATAAGGGCTATAAATCCTTCAATAATGCTTGTGGTGCTTGTGGTTTACAATTAGGGTTCCATCATTTGGCTTCTTCACTAGAGTTTAGATAGGGTTAGGGCATCAAGTAGGGTTTGTATTTTATCTAGGACATGCATCAACTAGGATCTGCATCATCTAGGGTTCATGCATCATGCTTCAACAATCATATTGACATCAATGACAATTTCATCCAACAATATTGAATTGAAAGATGATGATCCCCTTGCCCTAGCCTCTTGAATTAGAGGTATTATACATGATGTAGAAGCCACTAGTTAAAATGGATGTTCCTCTCACAACTTTCGTCAAGGAATTATATCCCACATATTCCCACTATCTTGAATCATTACAAGAATCAGGCACAAGATTCTTCTAGAGGAAGAGGTGGCAGAAGAGGACATGGAAAGAAGAATAAAATAGGCAAGGGGGAAATCACTACTAATGAGGAAGACTTGATCTTCATTGTATACATTGCAATAGAAATGAATACGATGCTTCCACATGCTCATTATATGATGGCACATTGGAATATTGGAGTAACTGGAGACTTGTTTAATGCTTCACTTGCTTCACTTGCTTCATGGAAATATTCATGGTTGCTTGATTCAGGAGCAAGTTGCCACATGACCTTTCGGAAGGAATTATTTGAATGGAGCATTCTACTTTGAAAATAAATCAAAACTCAAGCCATCCTGACTTGGCACCATCAGACTCAAACTGCTTTGTCCCCCTGAATTTCTTCTTAATGATGTTCTCTACCTCCCATAGTTGAGAAGAAACTTGTTGTCCTTGGTTCACATCTGCCAACATGGACACTCCATTTATATGTTTGATGGCAAAGTTGAGGTGAGAAAAGCATCATACAACTCACTTGTCATGACAGGAATAAAAGAAGAAAGTCTCTTGAAGCTGCAAGGAACATCTGCTCGTGCATAGAACTTTGCATACAATTCTCAGTATGATGAAGGTACATTACCATCTAGTCTCTTATGGCATGCTATATTTTGGCATTTGAACTATGACACACTTCATTTATGGAAGAGAAATGATGTTACTAGTTTCCCAACAATTCCAAGGAAATTGAAGTAATGTGATGCTTGTATATTAGGAAAACATAGCAAACAATCATTTCATGATTCTCTTACCAAGGAACATATAAAGTTTGAACTAATTCATTCTGACTTGTGTGGCCCTATGCATGTTCCTTCTGCAAAAGGAAATAAATACATGGTGACTTTTATTTATGACTACAGCAGAATGTATTGGGTATATCTGTTGAAGAATAAATCTGAAGCTTTTCAAACTTTCAAAAGCTTTCATGCATGGATTGAAAACAATGCACAATCTCATATTGGCTTTATTCGTACTAATAATGGAAAAAAATATAATTCAAATGAATTTGAAAACTATCTTCGCCATTGTTATCACTTAAGAATTCTAATACCAAAATGTCTCACATTAGTTTATGGTAAAAGTCAGTGCTAGTCTAAGTTTGATGTTTGTTTGCCTTAAAGTTTGATTCTTAGGAGTCTTGAGTCAACTAGGCATTATCATTCATCATTGGACATTCTCATTCATCACCGGTCTCATAGCCATGTGTTCACATGAGCAGTTATTTATGCTGCCTTTATTTAAACAAGTGCCAAATCTCATAAACATCTTATCAGGTTGCAAGTTTCGTAAGGGAAAGGTCAGGTCAAAGAAAGTAGAAGTGAATCATCTACAGGGGAAGCAGTCCAAAGAAGAATAACCAAGCCAGCATGAAGGACATCTGTAGTTGAAAGATATCACATAAGCAAGTAAGGCTGAGTCCAAAGTTTTGATGAATTACCTCTTGAAGTATACTTTGAAGAATGGTGTCAGTTTATTCACTTTTGAATAGCCTCATGGCATATGGAAAATTCATTTCAAAGGAAAGAAAACTTGAAGAAGTCAAATTTTGGAATAAAACTGTCTTTTTGAAATTACACAGCAGTTTCGTAGCGCGCTACGAAACTACAGTAGGTGCATATTTTGATATAGTTGACCAGTTTTGAGGAACAAAAGGGAAACCTTTTTGAAAGGGAGTTTCTGAATAAAGGATCATTCACACAACACAAACATCTAGCAAGGGCAGAAAGGGCAAAGGAAAAACATATATGAACCATAAGCCATTTGTTATAAAAGTGATCACAGCAAGTATTTTTCATCATACTTCAAGCAGCGTTGAAGAAGGTTTTGTCTTCATACAGGTACATGGGCAAGGTATACACATGAAAAGAAAAATATTTCAAAACATTTTTGTGTAATCAAAGAAGGACAGTAGGCATAATTGCTTTCAAATATCCTTGTGAAGACCAAAAGCAAAAAAGGAGGAACTTTCTCTCCTAGTTTCTACCAGTCAACTTCTATAAGAGTTTCTGAGCAGTGGAAAACGCCTCCCTGGAAAGTGAAAGAGGTTTTCATCCATAATATACTGAATTAAAAAAACCTCCTTCAGTTTTCTCAAATACGTCCTGAGCTGGGAGAAATGAATGATTAAACTTGCGCTACGAAACTGCTGTAGGTGCAAGTTTTTCACAGGCATATGTCTCTGTTTTACACCTGTTTTTCAAAGGCACATTTTGGGAGGTAGGGATGGTGTTTAAAAAAAACAAGAGAGGTTTTTCTTCAGAACAGATTGGTTCACAAAAACCTCCTTCAGTTTGTCCAAATAAATTTTTTATCAGAAGTTATGAGCTCTGTCCCAAGACACCTTTTTCAGCCATAACAGAGCAAGGGACAGTCTCCTAGTTTCTAGGAACATCAAAGATCGATTCTGGACAGCTGGAGAAGTATTTCAAAAAACCAAGAGAGGTTTTTGTTCTATACATCCTGAACTACAAAAACCTCCTTCAGTTTCAAAAAATGTGTCATGGATGAGGAGATAAAGGCTCTGTCCCACGTGCCATTTTCAGGGATCCTAAACCTAAAAACATGGAAACATGTTCCCTAATTTCTAGGGTTTGTCTTCAGCAGTCAGATGACCACGTGGGAGGCTTCATCAAATTAGACTTCATGGAGTGTTAGGTGTCAAATAATGCTTTAAATGTTTAGATAAGGTTGTTGTAATCATAATAAGGAGTTACACTCCTAGTTGTATTAGGTCTCTAGGACTCCTAGTTAGGTGTCATTTTCATTTAATAGTTAGTTTTAAGTATCATTAGGTGTCATAGTAGGATGAATTCGAATTCCCCTCATGCTTGAGGAGGAATCCAAGTTATGTAAAGAGCTCTATATATAGCTGAAGCATCAATGTACTCAGGGTTGGAAATTTTATGAAAAAGCTTGTGTTTGGCTTATGTAAGACTCAATTTCAGTAATACATGTTTTGACTTTACTTCTCAAGATTCATGAGGGATTTTTTATGTTCAGAATATGTGATGTTATCCTTTTCCTAATTCTTGCAGTGTTATGGATGTATAATCACTCAGAATTCACTGAATGTGCTCTGACTTCCTGTATACATTTATAGACTGTGTGGTCCTATATGAGTTTATGTTCTGAATGTTTAAATGCTGAATGCCCTGACTTCCATGGAAGGTTGAGTTCATTGTTGCATTGAGGTGTTGTTGACTCCATAAGCCCAATGGATAGTAGTTAAATGTGTTTCCACCATTCATATTTGTCAGAGTTGTTCTATTAGAGTTAGCCATCTGAATCTTTAACCAAAATCATTAACCCATCTAGAGAGAGCCCTCTAAGGTTGAGGAGGCTAAGCCTCAGCCTAAAGTAGGTTTGAAACAGTTACTTGAAGTCTTCCTGGTCTGCAGCCTTCCAGGGTCTGATTTTGAGATAACATTTTAGTGCGTCTGCCGGGAGTCTGAAGATTATTCATTCCCGAAATCAAGAGACTGAACTTCTGAAAGTAGCAGGAGCTCAGGAGAATTTTTGAGGCTGCAAATCTACCTTGGCGACTCCATTGTTGAAGAATTCGAAATTCATAGATTCATGGTGATTCCGCTGGAATTATGAAGGACCCAGATGCTACCATTCTTATTTCAAGGTATGCATGCATAAATTTTTCAGGAATTCATGGTTTCCCAAACCATTTTCCCAAGGATGCATATTTTCTAAGGAATGGTCCAAAATTCAATGGAGAAGATTTGAGTTTAACTTTGAAGCATATATAAGATTTTTGTGATTTTACAGAGCTTCTTAGAGTTAAACATGAGGATGTTTGCATTATGTTGTTCTATGATTCATTTCAAGGGAAATGTAAACAATGGATTGAAAGCTTTCCTTCCAAATCCATTAAATCATTTGAAGACTTTTGGCTTATGTTTTTGGAGGAATGGATAGATAGATCAAATGTGGTGGCAAAATCTCCTTCAATTCAAGGTTTCAAACAATGGAATAATGATCATAGTAATGGAGAAAGAGATGAAAATTTTTCTTTGTCCTTGTCCTCGTATCTAAAATCATTTGAGTGTAAGGCAGAGGATAAGATGAAATTTTTGGATGAAGTTGCTGAGGACATTGAGAAAGACATTGAAGGTTTAAAGGGTCAAATACAGTCATATAGTCTTCATAATCATGATCATTATTTTCAGAAACTTTCTATGACAGAACAAAAGGAGAGAGTGTTGCTTCCTTTCTCCTTTATAATTGAGGAAGAGATCACTGTTATTGATGATCAGTTTGCACAACCAGAGAGTTATGAAAATCATCAAGCTGATCATGTATTCTGGGATCCTATAGCTAAATACATGGAAGGGTTTTACTCTCCAGTGTTTCAATTTTTCTATGAAGATCAGAGGCAATTTCAGTGGCAGTGGTCATCACAATATCATAACGGCTCTGAACTCCAATGCAGTAAAAAAACTCAAATATCAGATAAGATAAATGATTGGCTACATTGGAAATTTCACATTGATTGAGCTGAAAGAAGTTTGAAATGGATAGGGTAGGTAGGTAGGAATATGCAAATAAGCTCAAGGTTGACTGAGCATTTTTCAGTAGATGTAGATTTATTTTTCCTAAAGTCATTATCAAGCTTAAGCCCGAGGTGAAGGCCCAAGAAGCTTGAAGGGGATGCTCGTCAAGCAAATCTATGTTTATCATAAAATGGATAAAGCACTGGACCTACGAGTTCTTAGTGTACTACCGGAGCACACTATCCCAAGTGGAGCCACTGTTATCACTTAAGAATTCTAATACCAAAATGTCTCACATTAGTTTATTGTAAAAGTCAGTGCTAGTCTAAGTTTGATGTTTGTTTGCCTTAGAGTTTGAGTCTTAGGAGTCTTGACTCAAATATGCATTATCATTCATCACTGGACATTCTCATTCATCACCGGTCTCATAGCCATGTGTCCACATGAGCAGTTATTTATGTTGCCTTTACTTAAACAAGTGCCAAATCTCAGAAACATCTTATCAGGTTGCAAGTTTCGAAAGGGAAAGGTCAGGTCAAAGAAGGTAGAAGTGAATCATCTACAGGAGAAGCAGTCCAAAGAAGAATAACCAAGCCAGCATGAAGAACATCTGTAGTTGAAAGATA
>APFE031041658.1:0-10567 GCA_000404065.3 Pinus taeda
CCAGGACGATCCAGCCTCCCCCTGTGATAGATAAATCACACCCCTGGGCCTTCTTCGACAGGGCTGCAAATCAAAGCAGTTGCGGGGGTGGATTTGTTCTTCACGTAAATGACCACCATAAATACTTAGTTAAAATGGGATTTGGCAGAGGCTCAAATAATCATGCAGAACTCTTGGCCATTCGAAATCTTATGCATTTCTCTTTGGATCATCATTATATAAATCTCAATATATTCGGGGACTCAATGACTGTTGTAAATTGGATTAACAATGCCACTATATGTCATTCTCACACACTCAGCAATATATTATATGATGCACATACTCTCAAGGTAGCTTTTAATCATTTCTCCTGTCTTCATATATACAGAGAACATAACAGTGAGGCTGATAAATTATCCAAGGAGGCCTCATTATTTCCCATAGGAGAATGGCTAATAGTGGAGATACATGGGCCTGAAGAATACAGATACTACCACAGGCCGTACATAGATCAGAGAGATCAGCGGGACAATAGTCTCGATATTCGGCAATAATACAGTGCTTTGTTTTTTGTTGATGACTGTTCATAGACATAATTAACATATTTTTTGATAAACAGATCCTGCGTGATCTTGTACAGGCGACTAGCCAGACACATAAGTGGCTCAACTTTATTTTTGTTGGTACTCATGACAGAACACCTTGAGTGGTGGATTTTGTATGACACTATACAACATATGCAAACCTGCATCTACAATATGTAATATTCGTAATATAATGAAAATTACGGATTTTTCCAGTGGAAAAAATAAAGAAAAACTATGAAAGATGTAAAACTAAATTTTCCTTTAATTGAGTAGAGTTGTATTCTTAAACTTAAGTGTATAATTGTGCATATTTAAAATAATGAATAATATATATATTTATATATATATATATATAATTATATATATATATATATATTTCATAGATTTGTTAGGAAATATAGAGAAGAGTATTCTCTATGCTAAAATTAGATTCAATATTCACTAGTATAGATTCATTTTAACCCGAAATCTATCAACTATGGAGAGGGATTAAATCCCTTATGTGCTAATTTCTTTTAGAGGGTGGTGTACATTTTTTCATTGTTTAAATTGCATTTTCTTAATGTATAAATCTATTAAATGCCTTCAAAAACTCATTGAGCACTTAGATTATGTAGAGTGCACAACTTAAACTTACAATTCCAGCAAAGGAGCCAACATGTAGGATAGTAAGGTTAATTAAATTGTTTTAACCATTTTTTATTGATATATTTGATATAAAACTCAATTTTCTTATTTATTATTAATATTTTTTAAATGCCACATTAATTTCATACTCATCATTGAACAAATTGCATATGACTTTTTTATTATTCTTATTAAGAAATAACTAGTTTTTTCTTTATTTCAATTAGTCACTTTGTTTATACATTTAAATAATTTACCTGTATCTTATATTGAAATATCTTTGTGAAGTATAATAATTGTATATCTTCCACACTCAATGAAATATTTTTACCACATTTTTTGAGTTGTAATGTCCATAATAAATCGAGCTAGCATAGTGAGAATAAGAATATTAATAATTCTTTTATTTTTTATTATGACTAAGGAAATGGATATATTCACTTTTATTTTTAATTATAGTTGGCATTTTTTATTTTAAAAATATTTTATTTTTCTTCAAAAAGGTACATGTGTGAACTCGATACATATAATGTGTTTCTCAGCATAATACTATTATTGTTTACTTTTAATTACTTTTATCCTTCTTAAGTTTGATATAAAATTATATTGTTTTACATGAACATTGAAATACTTTATCTATTCTTGAGAATAAGAATGAAATATTCTTACACATCCTTTGAATAGTTATATGTATTTAATTAAAATTAACTAGTAACGAAATAAATATATATTTTTTTGTTTTTAATTATAATACATCCTTAAAAAAATGATTTTTGTTTAAAAAAAATTAATTAAAAGTTAAACATTAAACACATTACACATTTACCTTATTAACTTTCTAAAAAATTGAATTTTTTTTTATAAAATTTTAATATTCCATTCTTTTTTACAAATTTTCAAATATAAAAAAAGCTTTCCAAAAAATTTCTAAAATAATTATTAACATATTTACTAAAATTAAATTTATAAATAATACTAATACTATTTTTAAATATGACTTTTCCATACATCTAAACGCTTTAAATTTTAAATAAAAAATTCCATGTAAATTGGCATCATATGAGCGAGTGCGGAAGCCAGCAACTCTATCCAGTATGATATTTACCCAAAATTGCAGAGTGTTAAACATTTCGCTATGAGGCAACTCTATCCAGTATGATATTTACCCAAAATTGCAGAGTGTTAAACATTTCGCTATGAGGTTGTTCTTTAGGGACACGTGGCACGCTGTAGCTCCTTAGGTTGAATTGAATTCCCCTTCCCCATCTTGAGTTTTCGACTAGACGGGCGGGGAGACAATGACAGATTGCAGATGTACTTAGTACCACATTTATACATGATAAGGTTTTCTGACAATAAGCAATTTGGATGAAAAGGTTAAAGTCCATTTTTGTAAACGGAGAAGGGAAGTCAGCCCAGACAACCACGTAAGTATGTTGCCCAAACAGAGAACTGAAAAATGCAACCGGTCAAAAAAATCTACAACAATATCATGAATTGTAAACTAATAATACCTAGTTAAAAGATTGGTAATTAAAAGATTGGTTTAATGGATAGTAATTAAAAGATTGGTTAAAGTTACATTTGAACACAACGGTCCAAAAACTCAAGCATAAAACGCAGGAATGCCCTAGTCATTATATACTGGCCCGCCCCATGAATGAAGGAAGGAGAGGGATCGGCGACTGTGATGAATGAAGAATGAGAAACTCAAGCCTAAAACGCAAGAATTCCCTAGTCATTATATACTGGCGCGCCCCATGAATGAAGGAATGAGAGGGATCGGCGACTGTGATAAATGAAGAATGAGAGGAGGAAATTCACATACGAAGAGGAGGAGGTGATCTTAATTTTTGCAATCCAATCTGAAACAACAACAGAGTGATCTGAGTGGATTATTCATGAAGAGGGTAATTTTCGGTTCTTTTTAATTTGTTTCTTCATCTCTTTGTTTATTTAAAGGGAAAGGCTATTTTTATGTAACCTCACATATGGTTTTCTCTGTTTAATCTACAGGTTAATCATGAGTGTTCTTTCTCTCTCAAACACTGTGATGTAAAGTTGTCTGTCTTATGGAGCGCTCCATAAATGTTATGTTCTGTGTAGTGTTGTATGCATCAATGTCCTGTGTAGTGTTGTGGTTGTGTCTTGTGTAGTTTGTAAATGCTTGTTTTGTGTCTGTTAATTGAGAGAGAAAGTCCGGGCCAAGGAGACTATGCACTGGTGGTTGAAGGGCCAACCTGATCTAACAAATAATGCATCCAAAGTGAGTTGTACTTATGGCAGTATTTTCTTGAATTATTTTAAAATTCATTCTCGGCCCTTTTTTATGTTTCTTTTTCTGATTAGTTGGAATTTTACGAACAGGAGCTGGAGTGGAGATTAGTTGGAATTTTACGAACAGGAGCTGGAGTGGAGATTAGTTGGAATTTTACGAACAGGAGCTGGAGTAGCGTTTCCAGTATTTTTTGTAGCAGAGAATGAGGGCTTTCCAGAGCTGGAGTAGCGTTTCCAGTATTTTTGTAGCAGAGAATGAGGGCTTTCCAGAGCTGGAGTAGCGTTTCCAGTATTTTTGTAGCAGAGAATGAGGGCTGGAACTTTTGCAACCATCACTTTGCGGAGTTAGGTTAGTATGCTGCCATATTCTCCTATGTTTCATGGTTTGTGTTTATTTCTAATTCTGTGAATGGCCCTGTTTTCCACGCCAACTCCGCCTCCTCCTTGCCTCTAATGATCTTTTTCTATTTCGTTTCGACCCTATTATTCCTCTTTCAAAGAGTATTACAATAGTAAAGTTTATATATAAATGTTTATAGTGAAGATAATGATCTTGCCTATTATTCCTCTTTCAAAGATTATTACAAACATTTTTTAACAGTAAAGTTTATATATAAATGTTTATAGTGAAGATATTTCTAGGGTATGTACATGATCGAACGCTTATTCGGTGCTTTCTTCGGTGCTTTCTCCCACTCCTCACTGCCATGGTGATTTTGGTGATATAATCGAGGAGAAGACGGTTAAAATCTGTGTCATCCTTTTCCTTTCTTGACATTTCTGTTTGTGATATTTTTACATTTCGATTTAAAAAATCTATCCACTCTTTGTCATTCCTTCACTTAGGATTTTTCATGTTCAAATTATTTAGTTCTTCCTTCAAGCGAGAACCGTTTGAATTTAATACCCTGCACTTTCTGTTCATCTGGCCATTATCATACCCTGCACTTTCTGTTCATCTAGCCATTATCATCTGGTACAACACATGTTCCACTCTTTGTCATTCCTTCACTTAGAATTTTTCATGTTCAAATTATTTAGTTCTTCCTTCAAGCGAGAACCGTTTGAAATTAATACCCTGCACTTTCTGCACTTACTGTTCATCTGGCCATTATCATACCCTGCACTTTCTGTTCATCTAGCCATTATCATCTGGTACAACACATGTTCTGCATCGATATCATCACCTGTTCGTCGATGTGTTGAAAGCCGATATAATTAACAGAAGAAAATTAGTGAGCCAGCATGAATTTAAAAAAACATCTCCCAGTATGTAGGAACAATATCATTCTTTAAAATTTCGATGGGGCAGAGTTTGGTGTTTTGACAGAGCTGAGTCCCTGAGACTCAATCTTCCAGGCATTAGATGATTAACCGTTGGTTTGGTGGAATTGTAAAAAAATCAATAAAGTGGCCACGTTTCCACTAACCTCCTACACACATCTCCTAAACAAATGTTATTGGGATCACAACCGAGGGGACTGATCAGTAATTTCGAATAAAGAGAAAATACCCCAACTACTCACAGAGATGGCAGCACTATATTGGGGCTCAACGGGAAGATACGGTGTCGAATGGATGTCTACACAACCTAAAATTCTGTTAGATCACAATGGACCTGTCAATGAATCTCCTATGCCCAATGCCATTTGGCTGTCATTGGAATTGACAGAACAAATGACTTACAAAGAATACAATGATATCCACCAGTGATAGCTGGAGATACCATAAAAGTGCCACCTACATAGCTTGGGACCAGATTACATTCGCCATAGATGATCAAAGACAAGATTTGAAGTTTTTACCTACTGGACAACTCATCTGGGGACCAACAGCCCCGCCAACACCTACCCAAATAGTTCGGTGCGAGAAACAATGGATTTCCCACAGCCATCCTCCCCTGAGGTAGAATAATCAATAGATCTTACAGTAAATGTGGAAGAACAATACATCTGCTCCAAAACCCTGATCATGTAGTTTCAGGCAGGTTACAGAAAATATAAATTTAAGAATTGCTAGTCAGGTTAGAGTTCTCTGGAAAGGGTATTTGCCAAGTAAATTTACAATTTTATATTTAATGGTTTTGAGTTTACTTAATGATATAACTTACTTTAGAAGTTTCTAAATACGATTAGTTATTTAATTATATAACTTCAAGCCCTTCAAAACACATCGGTTGACTTGTATACAATCGAAAAAGCAAAATATACTGGAACAGTCACATCAGTTTGACTTGTATAGATTTAAGAAACAAAAAACAAAAATTTCAGTAGTGTATGCAAATTTCAAATTCAAGCAGAAAACATATTAGACCTGTCCTTAAGATGGATTTGTGAAACTTTGAAACAGGTTCAGTAAAATATAACAAGAAACAGCAAATCAACCATTGTTGCCCAGTTATAAATCTATCTGTATGTGTTAATATCCAGAAGCACTTTCAATTGATTCTTGTAAAACATAATGATTCCCAAAGGATAATAACTCGTGAGAACAGACAGAACTGTGTCTTAGCAACCGAAGCGACCTGATAAAAACAAGAAATATGCCTTAGAAAAAAAGAAATGCAGGGCTTTAAATTAGCAGAAGTTAACTGCAAGGTTTGTGGCGGAGAAGCTCCAGCTTCGAATCGAGAAAAACCCAGAAATTCCTACAACTTTATTTTTAATATTGATTTATTTCTGATTATTTCAGTTGTTCCTGTATCACAAAAATGAAATTTAGAAAAAAATATGTGGAAACCCCATCAACAACCCCACCATTGTCGTTACCAGAGGATAAAAGTATAATATATGATGCATTCCAAATTGCATTATAGTTTGACGTGTACGCCTATCACATTTCATGTGGTTGTTCAGAATGAAGATGCGTACGCCTATCACATTTTATGTACCCGCATGGTTAAATATGTGGTTGTGGTAAGTCATTACTCTGGATAGAGGTAGCCCCTGGTTCCTTTGACCGTAGTGCCTGTGGTTCCTTTGACCGTAGTGCCCGTGCTTCCTCATCAATTGTCATTCTTGATGAGCCGCTTCCTCATAAAAATGGGTCACGTGGCAACTCTCACATAATCGAAGATTCCTTTTCCTCTCTTTTCTTTTATTAATTAGATTAGATTACGTAGTTTTATTAATTATATAGGAACATGTTTTCTTTTTCAACGCTTTTTTATTATTACATTACAATGTAATATTTATTTTTACATTAAGTAGTTTTATTAATTATATATAACGTTTTTATTATTATTAAATTTCTTCTTTCAACACAGTTTATTAAATTTCCAGTGTAGTTTTATTAATTATATAGCAAATATGTTTTCTCTCTCTAACATTTTTTTTATAATTAAATTCCATGTAACATTTATTTTTGCATTAGGTAGTTTTATTAATTATATAGCAAGATGTTTTCTCTTTCCACTTTTTTTTAGTTTCCAATGTTTACTGAGATAAATACATCTACCAAAAATAATTCGGAATGTTTACTGAAATAAATACATTTACCAAAAATCTGCATTGTCAATTTAAAATTTCAAAAATAAACATGTATTTCATCACCATTCTATTCATTATTTTATTTTATATTTTAATTTGAAAAATATATATAGTTGACAATTTTATTTACTAATTAAAAGCATGTTATTGTTGTATTGAAGTTAAAAGTTATTAAATGTGTTTTTTAAATTTATTTTTAATATGTAATGGTTAGATTAATTGTTATTATTTAAAATTAATAAATTATATCATACTTGTATCATTTTATAATAATATATTGTTTCATCTTTCTTAACAGGTATATAAAATGGAATTTTTTTTTTTTTTTTTTTTTTTTTTTTTTTTTTTTTTTTTATGAATTGTGTATTTAATTATGTTACAAATTGTTAGGAAATGTTTGTATACTAACAATATCATTTCAATATTCTATGTTGCAGAAAATTTATCAATACCAAATTTGCTCGTGGGCCGGTGGAAGACATTATCTATTTTTATGTTTTGTAATGTTGTAATTAGAAAAAATTATATATATTTTGTTTAGATGGGCCCATCAAATAATGTACATGAACACAAACTATCATTAATAAAATGAGTAGGCTTTTTTTTTGGGTGGAGGGGAATTCATCCCCTCCAAAAGGCTCTGAGGAAGGTTAAATGGTAACCTTCCTTTGAGTTGTGTCATGGTTTTCGTGTTCTTTAGTTTATAGTAACTCCAATATGCACAAACACAAATATATCTTTTTATTATAATAATAATTTATAAACATATTTTAAACATCTTCCCAACGCACACACAAATTGCAAAGTCACTTTTATTCACATAAATCATTTAACATTTTTTCAAGTTTTAAACATCTTCCCTACCCACACGCAAATACCAAAATCACTCTTATATTTCACATAAATTACTTCACATTTTTTCAATGTTTTAAAGAACTTCCTCGATGTCATCCACACAAATGGAAAAACCAATATTATTCACATAAATTATATAAAATTTATAATATAAATTTATTTATATTATTCTAAAATTTTAATTCTTTTGGTTTTTTTTTTTTTTTTTTAAGATTTTGTTTTGTTTTCCATTTTTTTAATATGTTTATTATATATTTTTATTGGTAAGTATGGTTATAGGATATTTTAATATTATATTTTTTTCCTTCTTTTCATACATATATATATAATTTATATTATATTTTATATTGATAATTTTTATAGATTTAAATTAAATATTAATATATTATTTAGAGTGGTTTGTGTTTGTAAATATTTAAATGTTTTTTTTATTTATTTGTATAGATTTACTATATTTAAATATTTGTCTATTGGTTTTATTATTTATATATAATAAATATATGTTTGAATGTGTGTGTGTTGGGTTATAATGTATGCTTTCGATTCTTTATTTTGTATGTATATGAATGTATTATTTTCAGAATATATGAAATGATAGTGCTTTCATTACTTGTATGTACTTCTTTGGAGTGTTTATTCTTCTATGTTAATGAATGTATTATTTGTTGTATTTGTATGAGTATTATTTACTTGTATTCTAGATATGTGTATGAATGTATTCTTTGTTGCATTTGTATGTGCCTTGTTTACTTGTATTCTTCCTATGTGTATGAATATGCTCTTTATATATATATAAATCTATTCTTTGCTACATGTGTATGTCTCTTGTTTACTTGTATTTTTGATATGTGTATGAATGTATTCTTTGCTACAGTTGTATTTTGTATGTGTCTTGTTTACTTGTATTATATGTATTTGTATGAATCTCTTCTTCAACAGTGTAGGAATCTATTCTTTGCTACATTCATATGTGTCTTGTTTACCAATATCCCTTGTATGTGTATGAATGTATTCTTCATGTGTGTATGAATCTATTCTTTGCTACATTTGTGTGTGTCTTGTTTACTTGTATTCCTTGTATGTGTATGAATGTATTCTTCATGTGTGTAGGAATCTATTCTTTGCTACATTTGTGTGTGTCTCCTTTACTTGTATTCCTTGTATGTGTATGAATGTATTCTTCATGTGTGTAGGAATCTATTCTTTGCTACCTTTGTGTGTGTCTCCTTTACTTGTATTCCTTGTATGTGTATGAATGTATTCTTCATGTGTGTAGGAATTTATTCTTTGCTACATTAGTATATGTCTTGTTTACTTGTATTCCTTGTATGTGTATGAATGTATTCTTCATGTGTGTAGGAATCTATTCTTTGTGTATGAATCTATTCTTTGCTACATTCATTTGTGCCTTGTTTACTTGTATACCTTGTATGTGTATGAATGTATTCTTCATGTGTGTATGAATCTATTCTTTGCTACACTTGTATGTGCCTTGCATAATTGTTTTCTTTGTATGTATGTGTCTTGTTTATTTGTATTCTTTGTATGCATATGAATGTATTCTTCATGTGTGTATAAATGTATTCTTTACTACACTTGTATGTGTCTTGCATAATTGTATTCCTTCTATGTGTATGAATCTATTCTTTTTGTGTCTATGAATCTTTCTTTGTTATATTTGTATATATATTATTTACTTGTAGATATATGAATGTAATTTGGGTGAATATATATATTTTTAAATATTTATTTATATGATTATAAATATGCTATCATTATTTCTATAGATAAATATCTATTTAGAATATTAACTTGTAGATACATTAGTTTAAATATTTGTGAAATATTATTATTATTGTTTTTTATTGTACAATTTGTACTTATTTTTTATTTTTTAATCAATTTTTTGTTATTTTGTTTTTCACTTTGATTTTTTTCTAATCAAAATTTTAAAGATTGATAATATTGATTTATCCTTTTTAAAATGAAAAATAGTATACATATTAAAATAACATTAAAAATACATAAATTAATTTGTAAATAAACATATCAATTAATTATTTAATATTAAAATCAATCAATAAATAAATAAAATTTATTTAATTTAAAAAATAGTTAACTTCAATATTTATCATTTATTCTTTATAATACTACGTGGAAAAAATATTAATTCTAAAGTTTTGTTAATGGTAATTATTGTTTTTGAAATAATAAAGAATATAAATACTTCTCAATTTTCATAATATAATAATTAACTTATAATATAAATGTAATTGTCAGCATCGTAATATAATATAAATGTAATTGTCAACATCATAATATCTATCACATATATAAAATAATGTTATTTTTAAAATTCATTATAAGCATAATAAAAGTGGTGATGTGTGTGAACATGTCACCTTGTGAGTCAATATGTGTCATGTATGTTTGTGGGTATGTGTATGATTGTGTGCACCCTTTGTTTGTTGTATGAATGTATGCATGTGAGTAACTATGCCTCATTGACAATGGATTGTGTGGGTGCGCGTTAGTGGTTAGTCCCATGTCAATGATGGACCGTTTTTGGGGTCATATACTCTCACCTTCACATGGTTGACCCTGTTAGTAAAGATTTTACATCTCCAAACCAAGAAGAGCTTTCTATATAATACTTTCTAATTAATTTAAAACATAACATTAACTTTAAAACATTAAAATATTTTTTCTAAATAATATTTAAATACTTTTTATTATTTTAAAAATATTTAA
>APFE031041659.1:7566-39156 GCA_000404065.3 Pinus taeda
TGGGGTCCGTGTTGATGCTTGTTTAGCAACCTGATCCCATTATGTGTAATTTGATAGTTGATTTTTAATTTTTTTTTGCAATGTATCAAGTTGTCTTAGGCTAAGATTTTAAAATCACTATACATTTAACATTTAAAAAAATTACCCTTGGTATAATAACTCGTTCATTCAAGTGTTCATTTTTAATATTTTTTGTCATAAAATTTTCCCACAATGTCATGCTTGAAATATTTAGAAAACTTAAGATTGTTTTGTAGTAATAATCTTCGGTTTTTAATTCATGGTTGAAAAATTGTCAAGATTTTAATGTTTTTCTAAGTCATGATATTTTATCTTTAATGATATAGTTGAAAACAATTATAAATAACATTTCTTAGCACCATGCTTGAAAATTGTTGGAATTTTAAGGTTTTTCAAACAAGTGATATTTTAAATTTAATGTCATGCTTAAATATCATTGGACTTTGAAGGCTTTTCAAGGACGCGATAGTTTATTGTTAATGTCATGCTTGAAAGTTGTTGTAAATTTAAAGTTTTTCAAAGCCATGATATTTTGTTCTTAAAGTCATTATTAAAAAATGTTGAAAATGTACCTTGAAAAAAAGACATTAGTTTGGCATCAACACTTTTCAATTTCAAGGTGTTTTTTGCACCAAACAAAATGGATTTTATTGTTTCTCGTTGTTATTTTTAAAAAATATTGAAAATTTACTCTGCAAAAAAAATGGTGATGCAGAATCAACACCTTTTATTTTTGGGTTTTTTGTTTTCATTATTATTTTTTTTTTGGGATTTTTGGGCTCGAGTACCAATTTTGAGGTAATAGTTCCCGTTTGATCAGTAACTATGTTTTTGTAGAAAAATGTGGTGGGGATAAGACAAAAGTCAGTTCATGTTTTCAGAATGAATGTTATATGGAAACAGGTTATCAAATTGAGGAAAAAATCAATTCAAATGGTGGCAAAGTAAATTTAGAATTATTCAGAGGCATGAATAGCATTTTTTAGTTGGAATTTAAAATTAGGGAGATATGGGAATTGGTTGATGATATTTTTGACACGCGGGAGAATATTTCCATCAAAAATTTGAAGGTTAAAATGTCTAGACCCATAGTATGTACCAATAATATGACAAGTCTTGAAATGAAGCAACTTCCAAGTGATATGACTATCACATCTTAGAGAACATTACAAGGAGTGAAGGATGACAAACTATTCAAATCAACACTATGTCGTGTGAAGTCAGGTGAATTGTCATTCGACGAAATGTGCTCAGAATTTCAAAAGTAACTTTGTTGAATTATTTTTACTTTTTCCTGGATTATAATTTTCCTTTAAATATAAGATGTTGTTGTTGGTAGTATTTGTTATCTATATTACTATATCAACAAGTTTTAATTTATTTATTCATTCATAAAATTTATATGAAAATACAAGAAAATATAGTTAGAATGTTGAATAAAGAGAGTTGGGATGATGTTGTGCGCAACTACCCAAAATCAAGTTCTACACAACACTTTAAGATTTTTATCTTGCATTCAAAAATGTATGTTGATTTTTACATTCATTTTATTCATATGCAATTTTGTTTTATTTTTATTAGTTATACTTATATTTGTTTATTTCATTAAAGATGTCCAAGAAGGATGTAGGTGGAGTACCAAATACTTTCAAAATATTTATTAATAAAATTAAGTTGGAAAGGTTGAGAAAACAACATCTTAGGAATGTTGAACTTGATCCTACTCTTACTCATTTCATTTGGAATGGGTTGGACACTATCCAATATCAAATAATACAAGGTGATTGTGAAGACATTGCAAACACATACCTAAAAGGGAATATGCCCTGGTTATTGCATACATTTCTCATGGTTTGAATTTCTCAGACAATGGATATGATAGTGATACTTATACTTATCAATATTTTAATAAAGTGGTTATGGGCTCTCAAGAAGTCACAACATCACCAATTTCGAGATTTGTGACATTTCAATATTACAGACAAATTGGAATGTTATTAACAAGATTCAAGGGAAAAGAAAACTCAAGGATGTAACTTACATGGTAAGACATTGAAATTGTATGTTTGATTAATGTTAAAAAAAAAAAATATGTACAATTTAATTAAACTTTTACTATGTCATGTGATAGGAAAAAGTCAAATCTTATTTCTTCTCGAGATCAACCAATTATAAGTGATTGTGAGTTCATCCATGTTGAATGTTGGACAAAAGATGATAGCTATAAACCTATTCTTCTAAATCGAGTAGATGGAAAGAGTCATAGCCAAGTACTAGTTCCTGATGTTGTTGTAAGAAAGCTAACATATGACAATAAAGATGAAAAAGTAGAGATAGTTAACATTTATCAAAAACTGTGAGCATTGATAACTATCTTATAGATTTATGTTCAAATGAAGGAGATTGGGTTTTGGATTTATTTTCGTGTTCCAGTAAGTTTTTTTTTTTGTAAGCTTTGATAGGACCTTCTCATTTTCAAGTTTTTACATGTTTTTTATTCACACCATTTGTAGGGAGGGTAGCACAAGAATCGAACATAAGATCTTTGGTTCGGTGAGACTTCATTTCCATGGCCATTGCCACTTGAGCTACCCCACGCGGACTTGTTAAGGTAAGTTTTATTATATAAAATTAAATTCAATATTTTAGTTTTTAGTTTTTATGTGTTTATACTAATTTAATTCCTTATTTCTTTTGTGCTCGATGATTAGGCCCAACAATAGCATGTTTCCCACAAAAAAGGAAGAAATTGCATTGCGATGGAAAAACACTCACTATAATGCAATTTTATTCAACAAAAAATTAATGATCTTCAATTTATTGCAGATGCAATGCAAGAAGTTGGTTTGAGGAAAAGATATTTAATGAATCACATTTGGAAAAAAGGGCAAAGGAACCTAGACCATTGTTATATGGAATGATTGGAAAATGACACTTTGGGAGATTTGCATACATGAAATATCCATTAGAAGGGGACAATGAGGAAAATCAAGAAGAAAATATTGTGGAAGAAGAAAATAATGAAGCTATAAAAGATGATGAACATGGATTATAGGATATCCTTAATGAAATTTAAGTTATGCTTGCAAATCAAGCTCAATTTTGAGAGATATTCATTAGTTTTACTTGTAATGTTTTTACTTTGAGATTTTATGAGAAGAATGAGCATTTGATTATTATTGTTATCTGTTCAATATTTGTATTATCTGATTTTCTCATTAATTTTTATGTGAATCATTTTTTTTCGTAAAAAAATTGTCATTACTATTAATTTTAAACATAAAATTCATAAAAAAAATGTTATTTAAAAAAAAAAAAAATTCTTAGAATTTTCCCATAAAAAACATTTCTTTAACATGTCATTTTTGACAAAACCAATCTCAAAATGTGTATTTTTTTCATTATATTTGTATTGAAATGTGTATTTTTTTGTCAAATGTTTAATATTATTGGTTTTTAGTGACAATTATTTGATCTGCATTGAAATATTAATTAACATTACATAAATATATAGAAAATACTAACATTAAAATATTGACCATTTTTTTTTTTAACTATGCAAAAAATTAAGATTTTATTTCAAAAACTATTGAAAAGAAACATAAAAAAGCACAAATACACAAATACACTTAAAAGTAAAAATGAATCTCATCAAGGATGGAAAGGGAAGGATAAAGGTAAAGGTAAATGGTAGCTGAAAGAAACAAGGCCTTGGAATGGAGAATAGAAAAAAATGTGACACCACAAAAGAAGTTCAATGTAGCTGGATAGGGATGTGGGTCACAATACCAGTAAAATAGAGGTGATTGTACTTGATGGTTGGAGTGTTGGACATGTAGTAAGGAGAACCTTAAGAGAGTTTTTCCACAAAATTAGGGTGGTAGGTCTCATATATATAGTGTACAGGAGGCGTAGATTATTGGGGATGTTGGTCAGGGCGTTTCTTGAATCTATGCGGCACTGGATAACATACAAGGAGACCATTAGGCATGTATCATTGAAATGGATGGTAAGATTTGTGATCAAGTTGTTTCTATTTTGGTTGACCTTAGATATAATTATAGTTATGTTAGCCCTCACTTTGTTGATAGGTGTGGTTTGAATAGAGAAGTGCATGCAGAATCTTGGTTAGTGTAGTTGGCTACAAGTACAAGGAAGTGAGTTCATCATTGGGTAAGAGCTTGTGCCTTTGATTTAAATGGTATGCATACCAGAGTACATTTTAATGTATTACCGTTGGGATCATACAATATATTGTTGGGAATGGATTGGTTGTACCTTCATAGGACCAAGGTGGATTGTTATCATAAAGACATTAAGTGGTTGGACGGCAATGGGGAACCAGGAGTCTTACAGGAAAAGAAGAAAGCCACATCACTTAGGATGGTGACAACTATGTAGGAAAAGCATAGTCACAAAAAAGGGTGTGTGTTATTTCCAGTGCATATTTATAGTGACAAAGGTAAGGAAGTCAAGGTTGTAGATTTTTTGAGAAGGTACCCAGTTCTACAGCAGTTTCAAGATGTGTTTCCCATAGATATTTCAAAGTTGCCACCTCATAGGGAAGTATACTTTTCTATTGATTTGGTGCTAGGGGATGCTCCACTATCAAAAGCACTTTACAGGATGAGCACACCTAAGTTGGTAGAGTTAAAGTTGAAATTGAAATATATGCCTGAAAAGGGATACATTAGACCAAGTGTATCACCTTGGGGTGCACCGATATTGTTTGTAAAAGAAGAAGGATGGTACCATAAGATTATGCATTGACTATGGGAAATTGAACAAAGTGACCATCAAGAACAAGTATCTGTTGTTGGTGATGGATGGATTGTTTGATCAGCTAAAGTGAGTAGTAGTGTTCTCGAAGATTGATTTTAGATCAGGATACTATCAGGTACACATTAAAGAGGATAACATTTACAAGTCAACTCTTTGGAGCAGGTACGGGAATTATGGGTTTGTTGTGGTTCCATTCAGTTTGAATAATGATCCATCTACATTTATGTGTTTGATGAATAGTGTGTTGTGTCCGTATTTAGACAAGTTTTCTATTGTTTTCATTAATGACATATTGGTATATTCTAAAAATGAGGCTGAGCATGTCGAGAATTTGGCAGCATTGTTGAGGTTGTTGAGAGAGCATCAGTTGTATGCTAAACTAAACAAGTGCAACTTCTTTCAGACTTAGGTACATTACTTGGGACATGTTGTCTCTAAGGAGAGCATAGCAATGGATCTAGAAAAGGTAAGAGCTAACATGGAGAGGGAAGCTCCTAGAAATGTGGATGAGGTGAGATCCTTCATGGATTGGAAAGTTATTATAAGAGGCTCATTAGGAACTTCTCACAAATTTCTTATCCTATTACATAATTGCAGAGGAAAGGTAAGAAGTTTGAATGGACAGAGGAGTGAGCGGCTAGTTTGAGCAGCTCAAGTAGTTGATGACACATGCACTAGCATTAAAGATTGTGGATCTGAACAAAGAGTTTGTAGTATGTACAGATGCTTGCAACAGAGGACTTGATGGAGTCCTTATGCAAGACGGACAGGTGTTATGATATGAGTTGTGGAAACAATGAGCATGACCAGAACTATCTGACACATGATCTTGAGTTTGCAATGATCATACATGGATTGAAGGTGTGGAGGCACTATCTTCTTGGTATGAGGTTTGTATTTATGAGTAATAATAGTGGCTTGAGATACTTGTTTGGCCATGATCAATGAATTTGACTTTGAGATCAAATACATCAAAGGAAAGGAGAACAGGGTCACATATTCTCTTAGCAAGCAGATACAAGTAATTCATATAGCAGCTAGGAGTTCCTATGGGACAAATATATAGGATAGGGTCTTTCAGGTAGGTCAGCAGGATATCAGGGACATTGAGATTATGCATAGGTTGCAACATAATACAGGTACAAGTATAGGAAATAGTATAGGTATAGATGCAGGTGCATAGGATATGTACTGTTTTTTTACAGTAGAGGATTGGTCAGGTTTAGAGATAGGATATATGTGCAAAACAATCTTGAGCTCAAGAAGGTCATCTTGAGGGATTTTCATGTGAAACCATACTCAGATCACCTAGGATATCGGAAGACGCTAACCGCAATGAATAAATTCTATTATGGGCCAAATCTAAAGAAGGATGTAGCAAAGTTTGTGGCTAGGTGTTTTGATTGTTAATAGGTAAATGTAGAGTGTAGGCATCCAGGTGGACTCCTACAACCGATTGCAATTCCAGACTGGAAATGGGAGGTCATTTCCATGGACATTATCATGAGTTCGTCGAGGATAATGAGACATCACAATTCCATCATGGTAGTGGTGGACGAGTTGAAAAAGGTAGCGCACTTCATTCCAGTGAAGTCTACATTCTCAATGAGTGATGTAGCATAGGTGTTCATCAAATATGTGGTCAGATTGCATGCTGTTCCAAAGAATATTGTTTCAGATAGGCATGCAAAGTTCACTTTTAAGTTTTGGAAGGATTTGAAGGACCACCCACATTCTCCCCCTCATTTTGCGTAAGTCTCTCAGCTTCCCTTTTTCTCTTTCTACCTTCTTTCGACGATTCTGCTAGAGGACTCCATACTTTCTCTTAAAGGAAAAGCATCCCATAAAAAGGTCCAATTAGTGGTTCAAATCCCCATTCTTATCCCTTTACCTTTAGAAGCTATCTCTATCCCTTTACCTTTAAAAGCTATCTTTATGGTTTGAATTGAGTTTCTTCCCCCATCCATGGCCAAGGCTACTTCAGATGACTCATAACTTTTATCATGACCTATGCATGACCTTCTTCCCTATATCATTTCTAGGGTTGTGGGACATGTAGCTACTACTCAATACCACATTGAAAATTACATCGTCGCTCCAATAATTAATGGTTGATGATTAAACATACTAACCATAAATATACATAAATCAATAAATAATTTTGTTATGTTATTTAACAAATTTGTGTTATTTTTAAAATCTTAAAAATATGAAACTAATATATTTTAAATAATAATATTTATCAAAATTGTTGAGTTTAATTTTATTCAAAATAATTATTGAATATTATTAAAGAAAAAATATAGTCAGACATAGCATCACGAATAGTGTAAAACGCCATGCCGAAAATGGTTTGTTTAAATCAAATTTAATTTACTGTGTCTATTCCCCACTACATCATAGGTATCATGGATTTCGAACATGAAGCTCCATAACCATATCCTAAAAATGAACATATTTAGCTTTTATTTATGATATATAAACAAATATTTGATTGCACGTATTAGAATCAACCTATGTAAAACCTTTGCACCTTTCCTAATTCGAAGGTGAAGATATATTTTAATAAAATAAGAACCTTTTCTTCTAATAGTTTTTATGACTTTGTGCTTATTTATATTTTATTTTCAATGTCATATTATAGTGATGTATATTTATTTCTAATTTCTTAGTAATTTAAATATGAAATATAATTGTAAAAGGTAAGGTTATCAAGTTTTTATTAATATAAAGATTTAAATGTGAAAATTTCAAATAATTCTAATTAAATGTGAATTTCACTAATGGAATTTTTTTGTTATATGTAGCATAAAAAATAATTGTATTTAAAAAATAAAATAATTGTAATATATATTTCTGAATGGAAATATTTAGTTTAAATGAAAGTGAGTTATTTAATTGATGTGATATTTGAAGGAGTACCTACTAAGTATATGATATGCATTTATAGTTTGGGAAATTTTATCAATGATTATAGTGTTTTACAGAGTTTGTTAAGCTATATTGACTTTTAATAAATTTAAAAAATTAGATTTGTGTCACTTGACTCCCGCACGCCAATGGATTTGAGAATATTCCAATTCTAATAAGTATTCAATGATAAGTTCCTCATTATTATTTATAACATCCATTTATATGTAAGCAAATGTTATTTAGCAAAACGGTCCATTACTTTTAATAAATCTCAAAAATTAGATCCGTGACATGTGGCTCCCAATCCACCAATTTCCTAGGGATTTGAGATTATTCATATTCTAATAAGTTTTGCCATGATAAGTTCCTCACTATTATTTATAACACTCACTTATATATAAGAAAATTTTATTTATCAAAATGGTCCCTTTTACAAAAGGATGTTTAATTCTTTTTTTTTTCTTAAGTTAAAGTTGACCCATGTCAAAACAACAAATGGAAAAATGTCAAATGGAGATGAAAATGGTAGACAATGCCTAGCCTGGAGATTTTCAGAAGGAGAAAATACTCACATAATGTTACTATGTTTTGTTTACAAAATATGAAATATTAATAGAAATAGAAATCTAGAGTGCAATCAAACATAACTTTAACCATACCTTTAGCATATAATGTTTTAAGGTCCTTATTATATATGCCCTAAAATTGATGCCACATCATTTTCCTTTTTCTAAAGATAATGGTAGCTCCATATGATTCTTTTCCACCCTTGGGAACAAAAAAGCTTTGAGCCTATGCACATAGACTCCATTATCTCTTTCATACTAAAATTCTCCCAATTGATGATTTTTATGGATATTGAGTTCTTGTTATGTTATATGTTTTTCAAGATACATTTAAAGTAATAGGAAATATAGGAACATATGGAGAAGAGTAAAAAAACGTTGATAGTTCCTGTGGAATATCTTCAAATTGTGCAAAATATAATGAACCAACAAGTTGATGAACATGGAAGTGAAAGAGAGTTAGAGGAGGGTCATTGGGTAATTAACATGGAACTGAAAGACAATTCGAGGAGGGTGATTGGGTATTTTTGATACTACAAACTTAGAAGCAATCAACACTCAGGCAAAAAAATTGAATCATAACCTAGCTTCAGAATCTTACTTACAGGCAATGTCTATGCCCTAATTCCAAAGCTTCCTTCTCGTATCATGTAACCTTGTTAAAGATATTAATGATGAGAGGTAACTCTTAAATCCTCTAATGAGATTGATATCCCCGTATTGAAGGGTTTACATTGGAAAAGATAATTTACTCATAAAAGTGTGCTTCTATTCCTAAAAGTGCTAAAAAACTCAAGTCCATCCTCAAAAGTATGTGTGTAGGGCTTGGGGGAGCATTGTTATACAACAATAGGATTGAGTGTATGTTTCTAAAAATGATTAGATGCAAAAAAAAAAAAAGTCTATGTACATAACTTTATTAAATGCCAAGGCACATCTAAACTATTTGTTATAAAAGCACATTCTCATTATACCACTATTCATTATACCACAATCCCATTATATAGTAGGGAATGAAAAGAATTTAGCAAATAATGCTAAAAAGTATTGCTAAAACAAAATAATATTAATTCAAAATAGTGTAAGGGTTGAATAGGGAATCATAATAAAAATAAAAATAAATGTAGAATGAACTAAATAAAGTAAAAGAGATTTCTTAAAAATAGAATGTGATTTTCTCAAAAACTAAGAAATAAAGATAAAGAAAACTAAAATATCATTATCTATAATAAGTTATGTGTGTTGAAACAACGGAATAGGGAAAATAAATATAAATATCTATAAAATGATATGAGTGTTGTTAAACAGACTCATATCCAACATCTATCATGAAAAGAAATAAATATACAACGAACTCTATTCTCAATTCTATTCTCGGCCAATAAAATAATTGAGAAACACTAAATCAAATTTGACATCCCTTCAAACAACTATCACTCTGAGGGATGGAAAATACAAATGGTAGTTTTAGGGACTTTTTGTGTAACCCACAATTACCCCCAACTCTTTTGTAGGCTCTAACTTCTTCCTTTACTCTTTGGAGACATCGAAATGAATAGAGGCTCCAAAGATATTGATGTGTGACACATAAAGCTTCCTCCTCGAGAAATCCTACTCTAGTGTGATCATGCCAATAATCCGATGAGGAATCATGTTATGTAAATACACCATTGTGTTGCATGCTTCAACCCACAATTTTAGAGGTAGGATTTGCTCATGCAACATCACCCATGCTGCTCCCATAATGTTATTGTTCTTCATCTCAGCAACCCATTCTGTTGTGGGTTGTGGGGTGTTGTCAACACTCATCAAATTCCTTCTTTTACAAAAAAAAAATTAAACTCATTCAACACATACTCACCTCCATTATCAGTCCTGAGATCCTTCACCTTCTTACCAGTTTCTTTCTCCACTAGTGCCTTCAACTCTAATAACTTAGAGAAAGTCTCATCCTTCTTCTGCATGAAGAAGACCCACACTTTCGTGAGAATTCATCAATAAATATGATAGAATTTGTGTCTGGCAGTGGAGGTGGTCAAGAAAGGTCCATAGACATTAAAATGGACCCTTTCAAGGACAACATGTTCTTTGATGTCCCAATAATGAAATCTCTATTCACTCCATCTCTCTATCTCCAATTTTCTCATGTTATTTCTCTCTCCCTTTCCCTCCCTCCCTCATTATCTCTCTCCCTCTCTCCCCCGTCACTATTTCTCTCTATACCTCTCCCTTCATCTCTCTTTATGTCTCTCTTCTTCCCTCTCTCCCAAAACCATATCTATCTCTATATCCCTACATATTTCTTCCCAATCTGTCTCTCTTTATCTCTCCCCTCCAACTCTCTCTCTCCACTTTTCTCTCTCTCCCTTTCTCACCCGTCAAACCCCATCTCTATATTTTGGGTCTAAGGCTTGAGATTCTTCACCTAATCATGGTCAAGGCCACCTTGGACACCTCAAATGTTTTTTTAGGACCTAGTGCATTAAATTATTCCTTAAATCATTTCTATCGTCCTAAGATACATAATGATCCAAATGAGATGGGATGAAAAAAATCTCTAAACGTCCAAAACAGTAATCGAAAACACCTTGAACCAGTGGCAATGGCAGCGAACATGGAGCGATGAGGACCTCGGTCAAAGCGCGTTGACTTAGGTCCATGGAGACTGCGTAGGAGGTCAAAGTAGCCCCTAGGAGCCCCGGATTGGGAAAAGGAGGCATTTCTCCTAAAAATGGCATAAAAGGCTTTATAAAGGAAAAATCACATCACAAAAGGTTCAAAGAGCGGACTTAAGGCCAGGGTGGAAGGACCACTGATCAGTGATCGTCGACTCATCGCATCGGAGGCAAGCATGTATGCGATATCAGGACCCTCGACTTGGCGATTGCGATATTGCAATTATGCGATTGCGATAATCAACGATTGGAGTGATCGGCAGATCATGGTCGGCATGGCGAAAGGAAGGAACTGCCAGGCCGTTGCGATTGCAATATGCTGATGGTGATACGCCGATTCTGACGGTCGGCGATCTGGTGATCGATGATCCCCGATACAAAGGATCATTGGGTAGGCGATTTGTGATAAGCCGATAAGGGCCAGACCCGATGGGTTTATAGGGGGCGATTTCATAGAATTTGGGGTCCGATTTTTGCGCCCGATAGAGTATTTCTGGTGAAACTCTGTGTATTGGAATTTTGTTCCATTTTCGGGTTTTTCTTGAAGGAAGGCCCCGATTCCTTTCTGACTGCCCCTGATCATTGTGCCACGCTGCAAGTGGCCGTTTTATAGACAATGATGTGCTTGTAATGCAAAGAGAGCCACAGAGCCAGATGGTCAGTCGAAGAGACAAGGAGCAGAAAAAGTACCAGAGCTGCAGAAGGTGAATCGACAGAGGCAGAAGAGGAGCCGAGCAAGCATGAGTTCGAATGACAAAAAGCCATGAATAGAGATAAAATACATAGTCAAGTCGGAGAAAGTCTGGGAGACGAGGCAGAAAGGACTAGAATCCTAAGAGGAGGACGGAATACAGAGAAAAGGCAGTGAAGCAAGAGAAGAGCAGAAAGAGACAAAGGGTTGAGCTGACCAGTGACAACATCGAGCACCAGAGCTTGAAGATTCAAGCCATCCCATAAGGGAATTTGTCTGGAGTGAGTATCACATTTGGCTTTGTCCATTGTAAACCCGAAGGTCATAGAGCTGATAGGAAGAAGAAGAGTCTGTGCACTCCAGTGGCTTGGGAAATCCAAGAACCACCTTGCCAAGCAAAACCTTCTTCAGGAGAACACACAGTGAGTCCCCGCATTGTAATTCTCTGCTAAAGGCACAATAAAATAAGGCCACCAATGAAGTTGGACTAGAGACATAGCCCTGTAGAATAGGTTGAACTCCTTATTAAAAACTCTTTGTGTCTTTGTGTTGCTTACTGTATTTCTCTGCTGTCTTTCCACTGATTTTCTGTGTATTGGCAACCTGATTGATCTGTTGTTTCAATAACACAGAACACACACACCAACACATGAGTCCGTAATACATTTTGTTTAATAAATCTTCAACTGAGGTCACTCATAGGGTGATTATCGGATCACATATGTACTAGTGAAAACCACTTAGTGGCATGGGATCTATAATCACAAGTGAAACACATCTCTAAGAGCCCATGTGTGGTTTTTCAAGGCATTCTTGTTGGCCTAGATGAATAAAAGCTTTCTTTGTGGTTGAAAGTCCATGATTCCATCATAGCCATGTCTTGGGATTGAAAACCCATGTTTGAGCTAACGTTATTGTCCCTAGGTTCCTAAAGAGTTTCTTTAGGGCTTAGGGCTAGGTTCCACACATCCATCCGTCCACCCTAACCCCAAAACATTTTTCATGGCACTATGATCCAAATTTATTGCTAAAAACCTTCTAGAGGACTCCATACTTTCTCTTAAAGGGAAAGCATCCCATAAAAAGGTCCAATTGGTAGTTCAAATCCCCATTCCTATCCCTTTACCTTTAGAAGTTGTCTTTATGGTTTGACAATTGAGTTTCTTACCCCAACAATGGCCAAGGCTACTTGGGATGACTCATTACTTTCATCATGGCCTATGCATGCCTTCTTCCCTATATCATTTCTAGGATTACCGGACATGTAGCCACTACTCAATACCACCTTTTACATGTCGCTTCAATAGTTAATTAATAGTTGATGATTAAACATACCAACCATAAATATACATAAATATAATAAATAATTTTATAATGTGATTTAATAAATTTCTATTATTTTTAAAATTTTAAAAATATGAAACTAATATATTTTAAATAATAATATTTACTAACTTAATTTTATTCAAACTAATTATTGAAGATGATTAAAAGACAATAATACATATAGTTAATAAATCAATCATTTGGTAGATAAAGTACAATAAATATAGAGAGACTTATTCATATTGCAAGTTATTAATAAATAAACAAAATAGAGTTTATTGTAAAAATTAATAAATACCGGTTAAAATATTGTTACCAAAATTTATGTCAATAAAGAAATCAACATTTATTACTCATAATAAAATGAATTTATTAGAATGTCCTGATTTAGTGGAAAGAAAGTCATATTTTCTTTTATGGTCGGCTCATTCGTAATAAAAACTTGAACGACCAAAGCGCACGTATAAATAGGTCGTATCGAGTTTTATCGCTACCAATCACAACCTCGTAGGGAGTTTTATTGATACATGATCTGAAATTGTTTAAACCACCCGAAAGTGTGTAGGGCGTATTTTGATCGTTCGTTTCAACATAAAATTGAACTGTTCAATCTATCTCAATCTCGTAGGGCGTACTTTTGATCGTTCGTTTCAGCATAAAATTGTGCAATCTCGATCTCGTACGGCAGAAACTGTGCAATCTCCATCCCGTAGGGCAATCTGGTAGGACAGCAACTGTGCAATCTCAATCTCTTAGGGCAATCTGGTAAGGCAGAAACTGTGCAATCTCGATCTCGTAGGGCAGGACAGGGCGTGATGGCATCAAGAGACGCAGAGAGGGTGATCCAAGACTCTACAGGAGAGGGAGAGGGCTCCAGTAGTCAAGCTGTGGTACCATGCACTAGTTCCACCAAGAATAAGAGATTCGAAATTAAGAAATGGAATGCGGTATTTATTTATTTAAAACAGAGTCGTTTTACACCAGCCTTCAAACTCTCTCAAAAAAGAATCCTTCTCACTAAAAATTTCCAGTTTAACTTGAAAGATTTACTATTTTATTCTAACTAAATTTTAATCTAATCATTTCTGCATGCAGACATCCAGGTCGATAATTGTGCAATTTGCAGAAACCACATTATGGATCTTTGTATGTGCTATTTATTTATATAATTTAATGGTAGAAAATTGAGAAGATGGATTGTTTTTGGGAGATTTTTTATTCAGTTTGACTAAATTATATGAAATTTGAAAATAATATTATTTTCTCTGTTTTCTTATATATAGGTATAGAGTGTCAGGCAAATCAAGGAACTGAGACCACTGAAGAATGCACAGTTGCCTGGGGTATGTTAAAAATATGTATTATTATTATTATTCGCTTAAGCTTCAGGTTAGCAAAATTTTATATGTTTTTCTTTGACATTTGAAACAGGAACCTGCAATCATGCTTTTCATTTTCACTGCATAAGTCGGTGGCTTAAGACAAGACAAGTATGCCCATTAGGTATGTATTCTGAACTTCCTGCTTGTGCAATCAATCTTTAGTGCTGCATTTTAATATAGTGATTATTTTCAAATGGAAACATGATTTTTTTAAGGAAATGGTTAGTTGATTTTTCTGTTCACTTTATCTTTGGTTGGACAATTAGAGAGGAAGTCTACTTTGAAGATTCATGTGAACTTTTATTTTACACCTGACTATGTATATATTGTTGCAGATAATAGCGAGTGGGAGTTCCAGAATTATGGACATTAGAGTTGTGATCACTATCACTCTCTTATTTTTCTTTTCATTTCTAAATTCATTTGTATAATGTTCTTGGTTTGTAAATGAAATATATAATTGGTAGATTTGTTTGTTTTTATAATTTAATTTTTTCTTCTTAATAATGTGATGTATTTTTGGAAAATGATTTATTATAAAAACATGCCGTATGCATTTTCTTCCTTTTTCCTATAATTTATGTCTTAACCCAATGCATGGTGAAATTTCTGCATTTCATATTAATGTCTTATTCACTATTTCTCTAGCTTCGTTACATTGATGTGTGGATGGGGTATTCTTTTTCCATGATATTCCATGTTTTTAATGAAATTTTTTCATTTTTGCCAAACTCAGAAATCACCTTGCATTTTATATTAATGTCTTATTAACTATTTCTCTAGCTTTGTTACATTGATGTGTGCATGGGTATTCTTTTTCCTTGATATTCTATATTTTTTATGAAATTCTTTCATTTTCGTGAAACACTCCATCATCTTCTTTTTTGAACATTCTTATTGTATTCTCTATATGATTATTTACATGAGCCTTAAATTATTTAAATTTATTAATGACATTTTTTTTTGGAGAGAACATAATGTTACTCTGTTGTGTTTATAAAACATTAAATATTAATAGAAATGGAAATCTAGAGTGAAATCAAGTATACCTTTAACGATACCTTAGCATATAATGTTTCAAGGTCCTTATTCTATATGGCGTGGCATTTGATGCCACATCATTGTCCTTGTTCTAAAGATAATGGGGCATCTATATTATTCATTTCCACCCTTTGGTATTTCTAATACCACAACCTTAGAAGCAATCAACATTAAATGAGAAGAATTGAAGCAATCAATATTTTTTCTTTCCTTCTAAATTCATTTTTATAATGTTGTTGGTTTGTTTATCAAATGTATAAATGTAATTTGATTTTTTTTTATCAATCCCCTCCACCAGTGAGAAGACTTTGGTTATAAATGACTCATATCATCCAAAAAACATAAAAATGACTCATAACACCATATGGAAATCAAAAATTTTATTTAAGATATGATGCAAGCATCAGTTATATACATTGTCTTAGAAAATTATTCAAAATCACTCATTTTGTTGCACACCATCAGAATTCACATCTTCAGATGAATGACTGAAGGAAGATGAAGATGTTCCATATTGAAGGATGTTGAAAGTATGTCAACATCCTTCAATTTTAAGAGGTTTGTGTGGCAACAATTAATATTTGTACCCTTTTTTTCTCTTTCCTTTGCCTATGAATAATTAATAATACCTAGAGATTGTTGTTGTCCAACAATATTTCTTTCCTTATGTTCATTTGATACATTTTGTGGCCATATAAATGGATTTTTCAAAGGTATTGTCTCTCTGTTTGGCATACACTCTCCATGCTTTGAAAAGAAATATTTCATCCATGACATTACAGTATTTGATAATGGCCCAAATTGTCATTTATGACATACTTTTGAATAAAATGTGGTATCCTTTTCCAATTTTTCTTGGATACTTAACAGACGAAAATTACCCATTGAATGAAACATTTTGAAATCCTTTCTATAGATAAATAAAGACCCAATATGATAATCATAACTTGACAATGTACATTGTATGCACCCCACTAAATATGATTTTTGCATGCTTTTTTTCATTGACAAATATCTCTTCCTTTTCTCTAATGCAAACTTGAAATCCATATGTTTCAAGAATTTTTTTTACAACATTCACATGAAATGAGAGCGCTGATAGAAATTTTTCTCATCAGATATTCTGCTCTAGCACTTGTATAACTAGAACGTCTTCGATTGATATGAAAATGTCTGCTCCCACTCCTCGATACAATATTTCTTGGGGACATCTCCATCATTGGATCATCATTCGTATAAGAATTTTCATTATCATTATGAGGAATGTTATCCTCACTATGATCATTTTTTCTTTTGAAATACTGACTTGAAGGATATTCTTCATCTTGCCCTTCTTTAGTGCTACCCTCATAGTCATTAGAATTAGGACTACATGGAAAATTTGATTCGATGTTTCTTGGATATTCTTCATCATGTGCATTGTGAGTGCTTCTCTCATAGTCCATAGGATAAGGACTATGTTGAACATGTGACTCTTTACTCACTGAAAATTCTTCATCATGCCCTTCATCATTGTTGCTCTCATAGTCCTTAGGATTAGGACTAAGTGCTCCATCCTATCCTTCATCACTACAGCTCTCATAGTCCTATGGATTACAACTAAGTGGACACTATGACACTCTATTCATTTGAAATTCTTCATTTTCTTCATTACTATCACTCTCATAGTCCATAAGATTAAGACTAAGTGGACACTGTGACACTCTATTCATTTGAAATTCTTCATCATGCTCTTCATCATTCATGCTCTCATAGTCCATAGGATTAGGACTAAGTGGACACTGTGAAACTCTATTCATTTGAAATTCTTCAATGATCTTCATCACTATTGCTTTCGTAGTCCATAGTATTAGGACTAAGTGGAAACCACAACTCTTTATTTATTTGAATATCTTCAGCATCCTCTTCATCATTGTTGCTCTCATAGTACATAGGATTAGGACTAAGTGGAAACCATGACTCTTTATTTATTTGAAATTCTTCATTGTGTCCTTCATCAATGCTTCTCTCATAGTCCTTAGGATTATGACTAGGTGGAATATTTGACTCTCTATTCATAGTGGAAGAATTTTTGTTTTAGTCATCAATATCAATTAGGTTGTTACATGACAAAGATGCTGATGCTTCACAAAGAAAAACTTCACTATCAGAAGAATCCATGCCTTTCAAACAGAAGAGGTTGAATGATATAGATGCACTCTCTCCTAATGATAATATATAGCTTAAAAAATGAAAATTTCCCTCCAAATTTTCCCTCCAAAAATTTTCACCAATTTTTTTCCCTCCAAAAATTTTGTTTCATGTATTTTCCTCTGTAATTTTCTTCTACAATTTATTGAAAAATTTTAACTAAAATTTTCTTATGAAATAATTTTCTTATGAAATAATTTTATCATAATTTACTATATTTCCACAACAAGATTTATATGTTAAATTCTTTATAAAAATAAATTAATCCCACATTCACCGTGCAATAAACCAATTCTATAATGTTCGTTTTATCATAGTTCCCTATATCTCCATAACAAAATTTACATGTTAAATTTTTTGTAAAAACAAATTAGTCCCACATTAACTGTGCGGTAAAATAATTTTGTAATTTCTGCTATAACATAAATTTCATTATCACTATTCCTCACATCACATCAAGATTTTTTGAGGTTCGTTAAAAGACTTGGAGTGAATTTATGGAACAACTACATTCTATCAACAACATATTCAATGGAAGATTATCACATTTGAAAGGTTAGTTTCCCTTTTGCTCTGTGCAAGTTTTAAAATTCAATTTAATGAAATTTAAATTTCTTTTAGAAATTAAAAATTTAGATGAGCTAGATTTACCCACTAGATCCACATTGAGCATGGTGAGTCCAATCGTGCTCGCCTGTGGGGGAGGGGTCGAGGGGCATCCATCGATTGATTTGGAGAACTTGGGCGCTGGGGATTCTCTCCTTTTCTTCTCTCTTTTTCTTCTTTCTTTGGCTTCTCTTCTGTGTTTATCTTCTTGTTATTCATCATGTAGCAGCTTGAGATTAGCCAAAATTAATTCACTCTAGCAACCTAAATCATCCAGAACTTCTTTTGCATGAGCACACCATGTCATAAGATAATGACCAATTTGGTAAGTCTGATCTAAATCAGTGGTGTTTTGGGCATTATGTTCTATAAGAGGAGCACAATCAGCTCGTGTTGTTGGTTGTTTGGATGGCGACGAGGTTGTATAGAACTTGATTTTAGGAGGCCATTTTCCACCTTTGACAAAACAACGGTTGGCATATTGTTATTCTTCCACAGGAGGATACTGAGTATGAGAAATACGATGCATTTTATTTACAGGTAAAAAAGGTTTGGATTCAAGTATATACAAATCAGTTGGAGACAACTGTGGTTCGATCTGACTATCACCTTCGACTGTGGGTGAATATCATGTTTTGAAATCAATTAGACATGATATCTAGATGCCTGATGTGTTAAACCCATTGATTATGTCATATGATCATGGGAAGAACTAAGTCCAACCCTAAGAGCTATGTGCATATGATCATACCATGATATTGAGGCATCAAAATCAAAGATGAGAAAAGAAAATTTGGTATTTTCAAGAGAAGGTCACTACACATGGACATTAGGGATTAATGTCTTAGCACTTGGAGCTAGGACACTTAGATATAAGAAGCACATATGTGGTATACATGAAGCACTCAAGTGGTGAAAGTGTTAAGAAAACAATGCTAGTGGAGTTAGGGTTAGATTTCTCTTTCTTGATAATTACTTGTGAATTAAGTTGGCTTCTTTTAATTCTTTGTTATGTTATCTTTAATCAAGAAATTACCAAATTATTTATGTATGAATATCACAAAGAAAAGAGACACAAGATGTAGGCACTCTTCCAAGAAAAAACCCCTATCTAGGGGATAACCCAGTCAAAATATCTTCCTTCAATTGTCTTATTGAGGTAATCCAAGACTCTTCAACCTAGACATAGACCTCATCCAACCACCAAGTCAACCTCTACTTCTAGCAACTTCGACCTTGTAGCATCAACACTTGGACCCAACAAATCTAGATTTTTGACCTTCTAGCAACAAAACCGTTGACCCAACACTTTCAGAATTTCGACCCTTCCAGCAGTAAAACTTCGATCCAGCAACTAGTCCAGTAACTTCACATAAGAGAGAGAAAGAGAAATCCCAAAACCTTCGACCTTGATCCTTCCATCACTTCTTCTTCTCTTCTTGGAATTTCACACTTTTTCTTCCTCCTTCACTTGGATATCGAAATTGTGAGAGAGATGCCTCCAAATGAATTCGTGCAACTTGTATATATATAAGGTTTAGGTGAGGCTGAATTGCTCAGTTTGAGGCAAACTTCATCTCTTTGAGTCTAACTTGGTGTGGAGGTGTCAAATACCTTATTTGACTCAATAATAATCTTTTTTACATGATTCAAAAGCCTAACAAGGGTCTCATAAAATGTACAATTACTCTACTGACTCAATATAAATCCTAAGAGTCCACAATCAGGACTTTGACTAATAAAATATGACCCAATCATGAAACCTATGCATTCATAAGTCATTGTAGCAATAATAATAAAAATATTTTCATTCTTTTGATAAGTACATAACATAATGACTCAAATACATTTATGAAGACTGAACCTAGTTACATTCTTCAACACTCCATATTAACTAGGAAGGTATTAATAATAAAATATATAAGTACAAGTAAGATCTCAAAACATATGAACTATGAGGAGTTTAGGCACTGTAATGACATGGACTAGATTCCTGACCAGGGAAATCTATCATGGTGGAACTAAGATGGACTAAAGCTTTCAACCTCTCTTGTTACCATCAAGCTTACTTTCCAACCATAAACCTATGGATCTAGGTGTGTATCCCAGGTCATGTCTCTATGACCAACACCACCTTCCCTACTTCGAGATCTAGACATCAACACATAGTGTCAGCCTAATGACCTCCCAAACAATGTGTCTAATACACAAAGTCTCTATAAATATCTTCCAAAATTTTATCATCATTAACAAGATCAGTAATATCTACTAAACCAAGCATGTTTCTAAGATATTCAAATTTCTTATTAGGAATATATTTTTTTAGTATATCAACTACCTAATCATTGGTCGAGACATATTGTAGCTTCATGATCCCATCCTACACCAAGTTCCTAATGTAGTGGAACTTATTGTTGTTATGATTTGTCCTAGCATGAAAAATGATACATTTAGACATCTTGATGCGGCTTTGATTATCACAATTTATCATAGTAGGACCCAGAGGCTTCTCAAACAAACCCGTTAGAAGCTTCCTCAACCATACAACTTCCTTTCCAACTTCACATGCAACCACATACTCTGCTTCAACACTACTCAAAGCAATGTGATCTTTCTTTCTACTAATTTATGAGATCATGGAAGATTCTAACCTAAATCATCCACTAGTAGTGCTTCTTCCATCGATCTCACTACCACCCCAATAAAAATTTGTGAAGCCAATCATATTTACTTCCTTGTTATCGTACTTTAGGAAGTGATGTATAGTGCCAGGAAGATATCTAAATATATGCTTAGTGTTTATCCATTGATCATGATGAGGCTCCAACTAGAAATGACTAAGAATGTTCATAGAAAAACATATATTCAGCCTAGTAGTCACCAAATACATCAAAGAACCCACCAACTTACGATAGGAGGTAGGATCTACAAGACTTGAGTCAGAGATCCTCAACTCCTTGATATTAGTGATCATAAGAGTAGTCATTGGCTTGGAATCCATTATTACAAATTCATACAACAACTTGATGATATAATTTTCTTGCCCCAAATATATCTCCCTAGGCTTCTGTCAAACTTCCAGACCTAGGTAATGGTGCATCAATCCCAGATCCTTCATTTCAAATTCCACTCGCTCATTATCCACAACTTTGATGTATATATTTGGATCAACATTACTTATCACGAACCCAATTCTTCGAAGGTGTGCATCCATTCTTGCATACAATTCCCTATGAGCTTGCTTCTAACCATATAGGACCTTCTTAAGTCTATAAACATGATTGTCTTTGTTATTTACTTCAAAGCGTTTAGGTTGTTCAAATTATATTTCCTCATCGATGGTCCCATTAAAAAATGTTGTCTTTACATCCATTTGATGGATATTCCATCCCATTGTAGTAGCCAATGAATCCAAATATCTAATGGTAGTATACCTTGCAGTGGGTGGAAAGGTTTCTTCATAATATATGCCTTCCTTTTGAGAGAAACCCCTTGAAACAAATTTAGCTTTGTATTTTTCTATACTTCCATGAAAAATGTGCTTGATCTTGTAGATCCATTTGGAGGTGACAAATGATTTGTTAATAGGTATAGGAACAATTTCCCAAACCCCATTCTTCATGATGGATTGATAATATTCTTGCATTGCCTTCTTCCATACTTCTTGATGCGCAACTTCTTCAAATGTAGATGGTTCAACTTCAATCAATTTTGTCATATATGCAACATATCCAAAATATCATTTCGACATTTTTATTTCTCTAAAGGTTCCTTTCATAGCTCCATGTCCTTGAGCATCTTCAACATTAGCTTTTAACCAATTTGGCCTCTTCCTTGTGTTCAGTATGATCACAGGTTGATTAGGCTCACTTGGTCCTTCTTCTTCTTCTTGAATTATAGAGGGATTGTCATGGTGTACTTCTTCTTCTTCAAATATTGGTATATCTTCTTCATCAGAATCAATGGGGATATTTTTGGATCTTTTGTAGGCATGATTTTCATCAAATATAACATCCCTGCTTACTTCAATATGTCTTCGTTACATAATGTAGATTCTATATGCTTTTGAGGAGAGATTATGGCCAACGAAGATCGCTTTGATGCTTGTAGAATCTAAATTATTTCATTTTTTCTTTGTAATGTGGATATAGGTAGGAATACCAAAGATTTGTAGATGGTACACACCTGGCTTCTTGCTTTTGAATGCATCCTCGAGTTTCGTATTCTCGAGAATTTTATCAGACTTTTATGTTGAATTCATTACTAGTTTTCCCCATAGAAATTTTGGTAACTCTTGATCGGGGAGCATTGTTTGTATACCTTCTTAAATTGTCCTATTCTTTCTTTCGGCCACTCCATTTTGTTCAGGATAGTAGGGAACAATGAGCTCCCTCTTAATTCATGCTTCTTTACAATATGCAATCTATTATTTAGAAGTGTATTCCATTGTCGGATATCAAAGTATTTATTTTTCTTTCGGTTAGTGTTTCTACTTCATATCTCAACTCCTTTAATTTTTCAAATACTTCATCCTTTTTCTTGAGAAGGTAGAGCCATTTCTTTCTAGCGTGACCACCAATGAATGTTACATAGTAAAGATGACCTCCAAGTGATTTGTTAGACTATTGTCGAATCTCAAAGTATTTATTTTTCTTTCGGTTAGGGTTTCCATTTCATATCTAAACTCCTTGAATTTTTCAAATACTTCATCCTTTTTCTTGAGAAGGTAGAGCCATGTCTTTCTAGTTTGATCACCAATGAATGTTACATAGTAAATATAACCTCCAAGTGATTTGTCAGGTTATTGTAACGGGTACAAACAAACTCCAAAATTTTGTTTATGCTTAGATTTTGGAGCCTAACGTTCTATTCATAGGGGCTTATCTTACACTTCTATCAAGTACTCATGATTTGACTGAGACATATCTTTCTCATTTGTGCTTGTGTTTTCTTGTTTTCACACTTAGCTTATATTTCTAACTCACAATCGGATCTCCCGACTTGGTCTCACAGTAGTTTTGTGCTTGCCTCCAAAAGCTATGCAATCCTTGAGGGAAAGCAACCATGATGATGGGAATTGTGTAGTTCTGGCTAACAGTGAGCTGTGAGCTCCGAAACTACACAGTCATGGAAGGTAGCGCAACACTAAGCCCAAAAATTGTGCAATCCCTCACTGAGCCCAGAAAATGCGTAGTGCATTGAGCCAAAAAGTTGCCCAATTCCCCATAATTGTGTAGTCTTTCCCAAAAATATGCATGGAAGTTTTCCCCATAAAAGAAAGAAAAAATAAAGGAAAAAAAATTCCTAAGAAATAGGGATCTATTTTTAGTATCTCGAAGGAGACACCTTGTTATTTTTTAGAAGTTACCACCAAGTGTTTCTTTTACCTTGATTTTAGGCATGCACATCATAAAACCTCATTTTCTCAAATCTAGTTAATTGGCACCTCTAGAGATCGTTTGAGAATTCGGTCCTGAAGCTCTAACATTCCTGAAGAGACCAAGGAACCTTCGATGGAGTCATTGTTGCTTTTCTAGGTGAGTTTTTCTTTTATCATCTTCTGTTGCTTTTTGTTGTTTCTCTTGTGTGAGTATTGTTTTCCTTATTTCTCTTCATGGTTGATGGTGTTTCAACTTATTTTAACTTGTACAAGTATTTTTCTAAGTTCTTGTTTACCTCTCACAAGTGTGGCATCAGTTTCCTATTTCTACACTGATGGTCGTCGTTGCAGAGACTCTCCTAAAATACTTAATCTTACATTTGTTTGATCATACTCAGCCATTTTTGCACTCAAGATCACATAATAATTCACTTCTGCTCGTTTTTCACACTTCCACTAGGTAGATATGCACATGCTTTGACCGAATCTTTCTTTGCCCAGCTGGGCAGTCTACAATCCTAAGGCTCAAGCAACAATCTTGGCCTCTGGAATTGCTTATTGCATAGTACAGGATGTCTCCAACTATGCACTGTGCAGTTTGAGGGGTTAGCCTATCACCTTGGCCATTGAGATTACACAATGTGTAGTCTCCCGTAATCTCTACTCAGGCTGGGACTGTGTATTGTGCAGTCCCAAGCCTCAAGCTCCATCCCTGGTTGTTGGGACTATGTAGTTCCCACAATTAGAAAGTCCATCTTGCTAATGAAAAGTGTGCAATACTTCCCCTCAAATGCTGAGTTTGTTGCTTGATCATGCCCTATAAGTAGATTTGTTGAAGCTAATGTTTGCTTGCCATGAGTGTCATTTTTGTCCCACAGGTACCACGCTCTTGAAGCACTTCTCTACAGTAGTCACTATTGCCATGGTACCAAAGGGAGCTGCTCCAACGGAGACCACTGAAATAAGTACTGGGGAACCAGTTGAGAAAGTGCCAGTTAAATTACCAACATATGCGGAAACTCAATTGTTTATAGGAATGGAGTCAACACTAACATGGTAAAAATTCCAGTAGCAGTAGCAGAAGGGAACAATCTGGTATAAGATAATAGAAAGAGAAAGGTTTCTAAAATAATAGATGGAGAAAAAAGTTGCAAAGTGAAAGCGGATCCAATCTTCATACAAGAAACTTTGGCAGCAGAAGTAAAAGGAAGCAAAGGATACAGAGAGTAGAGCGGAGGAAGAGAGAAAATCAAAGCTCGTGGGAAGAAAAACTGAGGGCACATAAACTAGAACAAGAACTGAGGGAATAATGGGAACAAAGGAGGAGAGATACAAAGGAGAAGCAGAATTAGGAAGAAGAAGAAAGGCAAGGCGTAATGGTAGAAGAAACAATGCTGATTCAAGATGAAGAGCAAGGAAAAAACCAGCCGACAGCAGAGGGAGAGAGCGAACACATGGAGGATCAGGAGCTTACTTAGTAGATTGAAGACTTGATTGAAGTTGTGGACATGGATTTGGAACCAGAACCGTATGATGGAGATGTTGAACTAATGCCCAGTGCACCATAGGTCACTAGGCAGGTTCACAAACAAATGAACAAATAAAGCATGCAAAGCAAATGAACACGATGAACATGCACCTTCGTGAACAACTGAGCTTGTCAAGCCTTCCAACATGAAAGCAAGGAACACCATGTTAAAGCTTCATCAAGAAAACCAAGGACCATCAAAGACTCTGCGCACTTCACCATGCAGAGGTGAAGCTATGATACACCATGAAGGGATTTATCACTCAGCAGCACTGTAGCTTGACATCCACTCCAGCAGCAGCACAAATGTACGAACATTTTCATGTAATGTCATGTCATGTCAAGTCATTTGTACATGAAAGGACTTTTCACCTCAGCTCCTCCCACAAAGCGAAGAGAGTTTGTAATGTTTTCTTTGATGAGTAAGTAGTCACTCCAATGCCCGCTGACAAGGTTAGTGATGTATGGTGTAACGATGTGTCTTGGAAATTTCGCTTAATTCAAAAGCCTGTTAACAGTCCAAGACGTTTTCACACAGGTATTATGTTTGTTATAAGTTTGATCTTTAACAATTGTAATGCATGTTTCGTTAACTTGTTTTCTACACCTGAACTAATTCATTGTTTGTAATCCATAATCTATTAATGGAAATGTGTTGTATATGTTGTTAATGCTATCCCATCTGTGTCGACTTCTCTGCCGGACATCAAATAGACCTTTCACATGAACATTGTTGTAACAATCGTTGCACTCATTTGGACTGGTCCATGAGTGTTGTACATATTATCTTAACTTGTATGTTGTGGTGGCTGCATCCGAGTGGACTTCTCCATCGGAAGCTGTGTATGCCCTTTTGCGTTATGTGCTCCAAGCCTAGTTGGGATAGATCCCTTTCAACCTGGAACTCACCTTCACCTTCTTCACCTCACAGTAAAAGAATTATTGACACAAGTACACTTACACTCACAGGCATGCAAACCTCACTTCTAGAAGACAAAGACAACCACTCTCTTGTGCTAATAAGCAAGAGTTGAGGAAAATCCTTAAGATAATGGCAATCAGACCATCATGCCAAACTGGACTCCCACACCAAACAGGGTGAGGTCTAGTTGGGACTTCATACTGGGGTGATCCCATGAATGTTGGTGGGTCCAACACCGTCAACGCCTGAATAAGTTGATTAGCTGCAAAATAAATATCAAGCCTTGTGTTCACCAAGTGCATTAGGGACCCCACAAACTATTTATAAATAGTGGCATATATTGCATCCATTGTAGAAGCATGCTATTTCCTCTATTCAGTAGCTAGAGGAGTGTCCATGGGTTTGCAATCCTACATATCATGTCTATGAAGTATTTTAGAGGTGTTCTTACCTTATCCAACAAATATCTCGCCATCTCTCTACCACACCTCCAAGCTAAGGAAGTAGTGCATCAAACTCATGTCCTTCACCTCGAACTCTATTTAAAGGTCCTCCTTCCAAGAATGGATCAACCTCTCATCTCCTATCAATATCAAATCATCTACATAGAGGAGTAATATGAGTAGGCTATCATCTAAAAAAATGTAGTAGAGAGTGGCATCCACTTCTCTCTTAGTGAAGTCAAATCCACTAAGATAAGAATCTATGTGACTGTACTGAGTACGACATGTGTGCTTGAGACCATAGAGGGCTCTCCTGAGTCTACAAACATGTGTCTCCCTGTCAATTGTCTCAAACACCTCGAGTTTCTCTCTGTAAATTTCTTCCTCAACCACTCTATTGAGGAAGGCAGTTTTAACATCCATTTGGTGGATCCTCCACCCAAACTATACTACTAATGCAAGTATGGTCCTGATAGATGAGTATCTTTCCATATAATTTAGTCAAACTAATTCAAAAATCTCCTACAAATAGTCCATCTTCTCAATTTTCTACTATTAAATTATATAAATAAATAGCACATATAGAGATCCATAATGTGGTTTCTGCAAATTGTACAATTATTGACTTGGATGTCTACATACATAAATGATTGGATTAAAATTGTGTTAGAATAAAATAGTAAATCATTCAAGTTAAATTGGAAATTTTTAGTGAGAAGGATTCTTGTTTGAGAGACAGTTTGAAGACTAGTGTAAAAGGACTCTGTTTTAAATAAATAAATAAATGCAAAAAGTAGGTTTGGAAGTAGATGATGATGCCCCATGCCTAGAGTGCAACAACATTCCATTTCTTAATTTCGAATCTCTTATTCTTGGTGGAATTAGCTTGACTACTTGAACCGTCTCCTTCTCCCTCTCCTGTAGACTCTTGAATACTATTGAGCATACCCGAACTGAAAAACATTGTAAAAGTCAAGCAACTAGCTCATCAAGTACATTTAAGATTATTCCTAAATGGAGGAATTCATGAGAAATAAATAATTTTTTTTTACATTGCATGTTAAAGATATTGAAAGAGATGATTGTATACATATCTATCCATATTGTGGTATGATTAACTTTGGTGGACAATACGAGGTGATGGGTAGAGTACGAGACATATGTTTGGTGCTGAATGTGGACACTATCTATGTTCTTGAAAAAGTGCCCAAGACACATGAAAATGTTAGATATTGTCTCTCAAAGGTCAAGTATGACACATACACCATTGTGTGATGAAATCACATCCAACCTTTCAAATAACATTATAAGTATGTTTATTTATATTTATGTGTTATGCATTATTGTAAGGATCATCATTTTTTTTTATAAATTATTGATCATTGACATATTGTATTTTGCTTGATAGGATTTTTCTAAGAGTCTTTCAATGATGTTAGAGCAAGCACAATTTCTAAAGGAAGCAAAGAAATCATAACACCAGGCATTGATTTAGAGGATGACCTTATTAAAACAAAACAAAATGTCATTCGAGATCACTTGATGAATAATAAATTAATTATTGATGGCAAAGCATTTTAGCTTCTTGTCAGCTAATTATATAGGGTAAATGAAGGACAATCTCAATATCAAATTAGAAAGGCACATCAACTACATGTCCATAATTTGAAAATATTGTTCAGGTACAATTCATATGCACATGTGATGGTTTATGTGTTTCTTGTGATCCAAATCATGTTCTCAACAAAGAGCCATTTAATAGGACACAATGTTTTCAATACAAATATTATGTAATTGGAGGGAACCATTTAGCAAAGATCAAAAGACAATTGATCGAGGAATATCCAAATAACTCTCTTTTTGAAACAGTGAAATGCATCATTTATGTTGATTTAACAAGAACAGAGGAAAATTTATTAGCCTTGCATCATAATGTAGATAATGAGTATAGAATGTCTATGACTTTCATCCAAAGGGTCAAATTTATGCATGATGAACTTGAACATAGTTATAATCAAACAAGAAATGACCTAGTAACCGTTTTTTTGACGTAGCAAAAAATCACTCGATTTTGAAAAATGGTGATTGAGAATACACTCTTTTTTTAGCATATTTTTATGTATCAAGTATGAACAATTTTTTTAAATGTTAGTGATTTTCATGCTAATTTTGAAAAGTGTTGATGCAGCATAACAAATTTTTTTAGAGGGCCTATTTTTGACACTTTAAATTTTTTTATGTATCAACTGTGAACATTTTTTTAATGTTGGTGATTTTCATGTTAGTAATAAACAATAAAAATAAAAATAAAAAAACATGCCACAGAAAATGAAATACAAAAATATATATATATAAACAAAAAAACAAAAAACCTATAAAAATGTAAAAAATCAAATTAACTGTCAGAATGAAAATATTGAATAAAAAATTAACGAAAAATAAGATGAATGAAAGTTTCACCCACACACCCACCAGGCACATTATATCTAATTTTAAATAAAAACCAAATTTAACTAAAACAAAAAATCTAAAAACATTTCAATTGTTTATATATATATATATATAATATTATAATATATATATATATATATTATATATATATTATATATGATTGTGATATGATGTGATGATGCTGATTATGTTAACGCCACCGAGCGAAGATTCTATCGGACCTAAAGAAACAAACTATTTATCTTTGATTTTAAGATTTTATTCCTATGCTCAAAAAGCTTGGAGAGAAGCCTCCCAAACTCACTATAATTTTGACATTGTAAAAGGCTAGGAAGGCCAGTATTGTAACAAAGGTTGTGAAACTCATATCTGATGTGGTTGTATGCGGGGCACTCTAAGTGGAAGTGGTTTTCAACCTCGATGTTCCTATTCTCACATATATGGTAGATCCTTTCCATCCATGGTGTTTTAGGAACTGCGTAATGACCTGTTTCACTATGGAGCTCATGAGAATTCATTCTAATCTTTGCTATATTAATTTTCTTCTTGGAGCTAGTTAAAATAGAGAGATATTTTTGATATTCTAGGGTGGGGTTGATGACCTTCTTATAATAACTTAATTTTCTTTTAACCGTTAAATCTTTCTCACACCACATTTTTTCTTTGAACTTAGAAGTAACAATATCTTTAATGTCATTTATGTTTTGCAATGCATCATTCTTGTTGATCTCCCAATAGTTTAACTAGGCCCTTGTGTCTTTATGCCACCCCTGATTGAGCCATAGGTGGTTTTGGCTTGAATTTAAAGCTAGCTTAGGAAGTCTATGATCGTCTATGTTATTGAGTTTGTGCTTGTACAACATAAACCTAATCATAGCTAGGCTCTCAATAGCAGAAATACCTGCTTCTATAAGGAGAATAGGATAGGGTGAAGTTATAAAACGCTTCTGGATTTTATGAATCTTTCTCCATGATTCTCTAGAGATGCTATAACCCCAAACCTCACAGCCCTATAAGATAACAGGAGTGACTAAAGTTTCAAAGAGGAACTTCTTTTTATCCCACATTACGAGGTTTGTTGTTTTACAATTATGTTCAAGACCAAAATAAGCTTTGCACCCCCCATTAATCCTTTTCTCAATGCTATGGTTCCAGTTGAGCTTGTGATGAATATCAATTCCTAGGTACTTGTAAGAATACACTTCCTCCAAGTTATTATTGTCATACATAAAATTAGCGTAAGTGTCCTTCTTAGATTTGATAATCATAACTTTTGTCTTCTCAGTGTTAACCGTCATACACATGGTAGAGCAGAAATCCTTAAAAAGCCTGAGTTGCTTATCAAGATCAGGCGAGCACATTGCCAAAAGAAAAATATCATCAGCATAGAGAAGAAGGATGATGACTATCCTAGCTAAGATTGTGCCATCACATCCTGCTTCCTCTAAATAGCCTTCAAGCTTATCGATGTGAATGTCAAATAGGGTAAGGGAGAGGGGGAAACCTTGTTTAACTCCGATGTTACACTTAATATCTTTTGACCACCCCTCATTGCTCTTTAGCTTGGTAATTACATTCTCATATAACTTTATAGTGGCAGCTCTCAACTCGAGAGGAACCTTTAGCTCTTCTAATCTATTCGAAAGGTTGTATCTAGGAACCGTATCGAAAGCCTTTCTAAAGTCCACAAAGCAACAAAATAAATTGGATTTATCATTACAACATTCCTCCGCAATGATCCTAAGCATAATAAGGTGGTCTGTTGTTGAGTGATGCCTTCTGAAACCTCCTTGGCCTTTAGCCCGCTTACCTTAACTTCCAATCCATATGCTTAACCTCCTTTCCAAAATACTACCATATAACTTGGCTAAGAGAGGGTTGATCATAATTGTTCGATAATTAGAGGGGTTATTTATATCCCCACTTTTAAAAATAGGGATAATGAGGCTCTCATTCCAAGGTTTAGGGAACCCTTGCTTTACTGCTTGATTGAAAAGCTTTTGGATGTGGGGGATGAGTACAAGACCTCCAATTTTTAAGATTTCCGCCTGGTAACCTTCAACGTCCTTAGCTTTCCCATTAGCGAGGCGATTAACCCCAAACTTAATGTCTTCTAAAGAGAAAACTTCTTTCGTTGTGAGCAGGGTTTCCAAATTATCCATGACATTTGGAGATTCATAGAGCTTTCTAAGATAGGAATTCCAATCGTGAAAGAAATTTTATTATTATCTTTAGTCTTCCTAGTCAAAGTTCGCCTCCAAAATTTCTTAGGAGCTACCTTAGAGAGGTGTAAGAGATTCTCTTGTCTTTGACGGATGTATTGCCTCTTTTTACTTTTAGTTAGGGCTTTGTATATTTTTTCCTTGTCCATTTTAAGAGATTCCTCAACCACTTCCTTAATTGCTCTCCTCGCACTTTTACAGTCTTTGTCATACCATGGATTGGTTTTGCTATTTCTTTTATTATTTGAAACTTCAATTGAGATCTTGTTAATAGAATATGAGAGGGTTGTAGTAAAATTATGATAGAGGTCTTCTATGTTGTCTACATTAGATAAAGGAAGCAAATTAGTTTTTAATTCATTTAGAAAAGGATCATTTTTATTTCTATCAAATATTAAGTTCTTTTGGTTGTAAGTATTATTTTCTATGGGAACTAACTAACTAACTATAT
>APFE031041659.1:39176-71536 GCA_000404065.3 Pinus taeda
ATTTTTTTTTTTTTTTGCAATGTATCAAGTTGTCTTGTGCTAACTTTTTAAAATCGCTATACATTTAACATTTAAAAAAAATTAATCTTGGTATAATAACTCATTCATTCAAGTGTTCATTTTTAAAGTTTTTTTAGTCATAAATTTTTTCCATAATGTCATGCTTGAAATATTTTGAAAACTTAAGATTGTTTTGTAGTCTTAATCTTTAGTTTTAATTCCACGGTTGAAAAATTGTCAAGATTTTAATGTTTTTCTAAGTCATAATATTTTATCTTTAATTTTATAGTTGAAAACAATTATCAATATTTTTTCTTAGTATCATGCTTCAAAATTGTTGGAATTTTATGTTTTTTCAAAGAAGTGATATTTTAAATTTATTGCCATGCTTAAAAATCGTTGGAATTTTAAGGCTTTTCAAAGACATGATATTTTATTGTTAATGTCATGCTTGAAAATTGTTGTAAATTTAAAGTTTTTGAGAGTCATGATATTTTGTTTTTAACATCATTATTAAAAAATGTTGAAAATGTACCCTAGAAAAAAGATGTTATTTTGGCATCAACACTTTTCAGATTCAAGGTGTTTTTTGCACCGAACAAAATGGCTTTTATTTTTTTTCACTGTTATTCTTAAAAAATATTGAAAATTTACTTTGAAAGAAAATGGTGATGCAGGATCAACGCTTTTTATTTTTGGGTTAGTTTTTCATTTGTTTTGGGATTTTTGGGCTCGAGTACCCATTTTGAGGTAATAGTTCTCGTTTGATTAGTAACTATGTTTTTGTAGAAAAATGTGGTGGGGATAAGACAAAAGTCAGTTCAAGTTTTTGGAATGAATGTTATATGGAAACAGGTTATCCAATTGAGGAAAAAATTAATTCAAAAGGTGGCAAAGTAAATTCAAAATTATTCATAGGCATGGATAACATTTTCCAATTAGCATTTAGAAATGGGGAGATATGGGAATTGATTGAAGAGATTTTTGACACGTGGGAGGATATTGCCATAAAACATTAAAAGGTTAAAATGTCTAGATCCATAATATGTACCAACAGTATGAAAAGTCCTTAAATGAAGCAACTTCCAAGTGATATGACTATCACATCTTGGAGAACATTGCAAAGAGTGAAGGATGACAAACTATTCAAATCAATACTATGTCTTGTGAAATCAGGTGAATTGTCATTGGACAAAATGTGCTCAGAATTTCAAAAGTAATTTTGTTGAATTATTTTTACTTTTTCTTCGATTATAATTTTCCTTTAAATATAAGATGTTGTTGTTGGTAGTATTTTTTATATATATCACTATATCAATAATTTTTATTTTATTTATTCATTGATAAAATTTATATGAAGATATAAGAACATATACTTAGAATGTTGAATGAAGAGAGTTGGGATGATGTTGTACACAGCTACACAGAATCAAGTTCTACAACAACACTTCAGAAATTTTTATCCTGCATTCAAAATCGTATGTTGATTTTTACATTCATTTTATTCATATGAAATTTTATTTTATTCTATTACTTATACTCATATTGTTTAATTCATTAAAGATGTCCAAGAAGGATGCAGGTGGAGTACCAAATACTTTCAAAATATTTATTGATAAAATGAAGTTGGAAAGGCTGAGAAAACAACATCTTAGGAATGTTGAACTTGATCCTACTCTTACTCATTTCATTTGGAATGGGCTGGACACTATCCAATATCAAATAATACAAGGTGATTGTGAAGACATTGCAATACACATACCTGAAAGGGAATATGCCCTGGTTATTGCATATATTTCTCATGGTTTGAATTTCCCAAACATTGGATATGATAGTGAGACTTATATTTATCAAGCTTTTAAAAAAGTGGTTACAGGCTCTCAAGAAGTCACAACATCACCAGTTTGGAGATTTGAGATCATCCATGTTGAATGTTGGTCAAAATGAAATAGCTATAAACCTATTCTTCTAAATCGTGTAGATGGAAAGCGCTATAGCCAAGTACTAGTCCTTAATGTTGTCTTTAGAAAGTTAACATATGAGGATAAAGATAAAAAAGGAGAGATAGTTTATATTTATCAAAATCTGCTAGCATTGATAACTATCTTATAGATTTATGCTCAAATGAAGGAGATTGCATTTTGGAGTTATTTTCGTGTTCAGGTAAGTTTTATTATACAAAATTGAATTTAATATTTTTTTATGTCTTTATACTAATTTAATTACTTATTTCTTTTTTGTTTGATGATTAGGCCCAACACTAGCATGTTTCCCACAAAAAGGAAGAAATTGCATTGCGATTGAAAAACACTCACTACAATGCAATTTTATTCAACAAAAAATTAATGCTCTTCAATTTCTTGCAGATGCAATGCAAGAAGTTGGTTTGAGGAAAGGATATTTAATGAATCATGCGTGGAAAAAATGCAAAGGAACCTCAACTGTTGTTATATGGAATGATTTGAAAAGGACACTTTGGGAGACTTGCAAACATGAAATATCGATTAGAAGAGGACAACGAGGAAAATCAAGAAGAAAATATTGTGGAAGAAGAAAATAATGAAGGTATAGAAGATGTTAAACATGGATTATAGGATATTCTTAATGAACTTTAAGTTATGCTTACAAATCAAGCTCAATTTTGAGAGATATTCATTAATTTTACTTGTAATGTTTTGACTTTGAGATTTTATGAGAAGAATGAGCATTTCATTATTGTTGTTATATGTTCAATATTTGTATTATTTGATTTTCTCTTTAATTTTTATGTGAACCATCTTTTTTTTGTAAAAAAAGTGTCATTACTATTATTTTTTAACATAAAATTCATAAAAATTTGTCATTTTTCTAAAAAAAATTGTTAGAATTTTCCCATAAAAAACATTTATTTAACATGTCATTTTTTACAAAAACAAATCTCAAAATGTGTATTTTTTTCATTATATTTATATTGAAAATGTGTATTTTTTGTCAAATGTTTAATATTATTGTTTTTTTAGTGACAATTATTTGATCTACATTGAAATATTAATTAACATTACATAAATATATAGAAAATACTAACATTAAAATATTGAAGAATTTTTTTTTTTTTAACTATGCAAAAAATGAAGATTTTATTTCAAAAACTATTGAAAAGAAAAATAAAAAAACACAAATATACAAATACACATAAAAGTAAAAACGAATCTCATCAAAGCGTAAAAATGAATCTCATCATGGAAAGTGAACGATAAAGGTAAAGGTAAATGGTAGCCGAAAAAAAACAAGGCCTCAAAATGGAGAATAGAAAATAGATGTTGCACCACAAAAGAAGTTTAATGTAGCTAGATAGGGACATCGGTCAGAGTAGCAGTAAAATAGAGGCGATTGTACTAGATGGTTGGAGTGTTGGACATGCAGTTAAGAATGTTTATCCACAAAATTAGGGTGGTAGGTCTCATATATATAGTGTACAGCAAGCGTAGATTGTTGGGGATGTTGGTCAGAGCGTTTCTTGAATCTATGCAACACTAGATAACATATAGGAAGACCATCAGGCATGTATCACTGAGATGGATGGTAAGCTTTGTGATCAAGTTGTTTCTATTTTGGTTGACCCTAGATATAGTTATAGCTATGTTAGCCCTGACTTGGTGGATAGGTGTGGTTTGAATAAAGAAGTGCATGTAGAATCTTGGTTAGTGTAGTTGGCTACAGGTACAAAGAAGTGAGTTCATCATTGGGTAAGAGCTTGTGCATTTGATTTGAGTGGTATGCATACCACAGTATATTTTAATGCATTACCATTGAGATCATACAATATGATGTTGGGCATGTATTGGTTGTACCTTCATAGGACCAAGGTGGATTGTTATCACAACGATATTGAGTGGTTGGATGACAATGGGGAACTAGGAGTCTTACAGGGAAAGAAGAAAGCCACATCACCTAGGATGGTGACAACTATGCAGGAAACGCATAGTCACAAAAAAGGTTGTGTGTTATTTCTAGTGCATATTTCTAGTGAAAAAGGTAAGGAAGTCGAGGATGCAGATGTTTTGAGAAGGTACCCAATTCTACAAAAATTTCAAGGTGTGTTTCCCATAGATATGTCAGAGTTGCCACCTCATAGGGAAGTATACTTTTATATTGAGTCGGTGCTAGGGGAAGCTCCAGTATCAAAAGCACCTTACACGATGAGCACACCTAAGTTGGTAGAGTTAAATTTGAAATTGAAATATATGCTTGAAAAGGGATACATTTGACCAAGTGTATCACCTTGGGGTTCACCGATATTTTTTGTAAAAGAAGAAGGATGGCACTTTCAGATTATGTATTGAATATAGGCAATTGGACAAAATGACCATCAAGAACAGGTATCTGTTGTCGAGGATTGATGGATTGTTTTATCAGCTAATGTGAGTAGTAGTGTTCTCGAAGATTGATTTTAGATTAGGATACTATCAGGTAAAAATTAAAGAGGATGACATTTACAAAACAACTCTTTGGACCAGGTATGGGAATTATGGGTTTGTTGTAGTTCCATTCGGTTTGAATAATGATCCATCTACCTTTATATGTTTGATGAATAGTGTGTTGCATCCTTATTTGGACAAGTTTGTTATTGTGTTCATTGATGACATATTGGTATATTCTTAAAATGAGGAAGAGCATGTCAAGAATTTGGCAGCAGTGTTGAGGTTGTTGAGAGAGCATTAGTTGTATGCTAAACTAAAAAAGTGTAGTTTATTTTAACTGAGGTACATTACTTGGGACATTTTGCCTCTAAGGAGAGCATAGAAATGGATGTAGAAAGGGTAAGAGTTATCATGGAGTGGGAAGCTCCTAGAAATGTAGATGAGGTGAGATCCTTCATGGGATTGGAAAGTTATTATAGGAGGCTTATTAGTAGCTTCTCACACATTTCTTATCCTATTATATCATTGTAGACAAAAGGTAAGAAGTTTGAATGGATAGAGGAGTGAGCGTCCAGTTTGAGCAGCTCAAGTAGTTGTTGACACATGCATTAGCATTAAAGATTGTGGATCCGAGCAAAGAGTCTGTAGTATGTATAGATGCTTGCAAGAGAGGACTTGATGGAGCCCTTATGTAGGATGGACAAGTGGTATGATATGAGTCATGGAAATAATGAGCATGACCAGAAGTATCTGACACATGATCTTGAGTGGGCAACGATCATACATGCGTTGAATATGTGGAGGCACTATCTTCTTGGCATTCGGTTTGTATTTATGAGTAATTACAGTGGGCTAAGATACTTGTTTGACCAGTTGAATTTGAATGCCAATAAGGCTGGATAGTTGGCCACGATCAATGACTTCAACTTTGAGATCAAATACATAAAAGGAAAGGAGAACAGGGTCGCAAATTCTCTTAGCAAGCAGATACAGGTAATGTATATAGCAGCTAGGAGTTCCTATGGGACAAATATATAAGATAGGGTCTTGCAAGTAGGTTAGAAGGATATCAGGTACATGGAAATTATGCATAGGTTGAAACATAATAGAGGTACAAGTATAGGCAGTAGTATAGGTATAGATGCAGGTGCATAGGATGTGGACTATTTTCTTACAGTAGAGGATTGGTCAGGTTTAGAGATAGGATATATGTGCTAGACAATCGTGAGCTCAAGAAGGTGACCTTGAGGGTTTTCATGTGAAACCATATTCAGATCACCTAGGCTATTGGAAGGCGCTAACCGCAATGAAGAGATTCTACTATCGGTGGAATCTGAAGAAGGATGTAGCAAAGTTTGTGGCTAGATATTTTGATTGCCAATAGGTAAATGTAGAGCGTAGGCATCCAGGTGGACTCCTAAAGCTGATTTCAATTCCAGAGTGGAGATGGGAGGTCATTTCCATGTAATTTATCACGCGTTTGCCGAGGACAGTGAAACATCACGATTCCATCATGGTAGTGGTGGACAGATTGAAAAAGGTAGCACACTTCATTCCAGTGAAGTCTACATTCTCGGTGAGAGATGTAGCATAGGTGTTCATCAAATATGTGGTCAGATTTCATGGTGTCCCAAAGAATATTGTTTTAGACGGGGATGAAAACTTCACTTCTAAGTTTTGGAAGGATTTGAAGGAGCACCCACATTCTCCCTCTCATTCTGCATAAGTCTCTCAGCTTCCTCGATTCTCTTCCTACCTTCTTTCGATGATTCTACTAGAGGACTTCACACTTTCTCTTAAAGGAAAAGCATCCCATAAAAAGGTCGAATTGGTGGTTCAAATCCCCATTCATGTCCCTTTACCTTTAGAAGCTATCTTTATGGTTTGAAGATTGAGTTTGCTCCCCCAACCATGGCCAAGGCTACTTCAGATGACTCATAACTTTCATCATGACCTATGCATGACCTTCTTCCCTATATCATTTCTAGGGTTGTGGAACATGTAGATACTACTCACTACAATATTGAAAATTACATCGTCGCTTCAATAATTAAGGTTGATGATTAAACATACTAACCATAAATATACATAAATCAATAAATAATTCTGTAATGTTATTTAACAAATTTGTATTATTTTTTAAATCTTAAAAATATGAAACTAATATATTTTAAATAATAATATTTACTAAAATGGTTGAATTTAATTTTATTCAACTAATTATCGAAGGATTGATTTTAAAAGACAAAAGAAAATTATAGTTAACCCATAGCATCACGAATAGTGTAAAACGCCATGCTGAAAATGGTTTGTTTAAATCAAATCTAGTTTAAGGTGTCTGTTCCCCACTACGTCATAGGTATCATGGATTTTGAACATGAAGCTCCATAACCACATCCTAAAAATGAATATATTTAATTTTTATTTATGATATATAAACAAATATTTGATTGCATGTATTAGAATCAACCTATGTAAAACCCTTGCACCTTTCCTAATTCCAAGGTGAAGATAATTCATTATATTTTAATAAAATAAAAACCTTTTTCTTGTAATAGTTTTTATGACTTTCTGGTTATTTATATTTTATTTTCAATGTCATATTATAGTTATGTATATTTATTTCTTATTCCTTAGTAATTTAAATATGTAATATAATTGTAAAAAGTAAGGTTATCAAGTTTTTATTAGTATAAATATTTAAATGTGAAAATTTTAAAATAATTCTAACTAAAATGTGAATTCATTTTTTTTAAACGGGATTTTTTTTTATATATATAGCATAAAAAATAATTATATTTAAAAAATAAAATAACTATAGTATATATTTTTGAATGGAAATGTTTAGTTTAAATGAAAGTGAGTTATTTAATTGATGTGATATTTGAAGGAGTACCTATTAAGTATATGATATGCATTTATAGTTTGGGAAATTTTATCAACAACTATAGTGTTTTACAGAGTTGGTTAGGCTATATTGACTTTTAATAAATTTAAAAAATTAGATTTGTGTCACCTGGCTCCCACCCACCAATTTCCTAGGGATTTGAGAATATTCCAATTCTAATAAGTTCTTTCAATGATAAGTTCCTCATTATTATTTATAACATCCATTTATATGTAAGCAATTTTTATTTAGCAAAATGGTTTGTTGATAAATCTAAAAAATTAGGTTTGTGCCATGTAGCTCCCCACACACCAATTTCCTATGAATTTGAGATTATTCAATTTCTAATAAGTTTTGCCATGATAAGTTCCTCATTATTATTTATAACATTCATTTATATATAAGAAAATTTCATTTAGCAAAATGGTTCCTTTTACAAAAATATGTTTAATTTTTTTTCTTAAGTTAAAGTTGACCCATGCCAAAACAACAGATGGGCAAATGTCAAATGGAGATGAAAAAGGTAGACAATGCCTAGCCTGGCCATTTTCAAAAGGAGAAAATATTCACATAATGTTACTATGTTTTGTTTACAAAATATGAAATATTAATAGAAATAGAAATCTAGAGTGCAATCAAATAGAACTTTAACCATTCCTTTATCATATAATATTTCAAGGTCCTTATTATGTATGCCCTAGTATTTGATGCCACATCATTGTCCTTTTTCTAAAGAAAATGGTGGCTCCATATGATTCATTTCCACCCTTGGGAACAAAAAAGCTCTAAGCCTATGCACATAGACTCCATTATCTCTTTCATGCTAAAATGCTCCCATTTGAAGCTTTTTATGGATATTGAATTCTTGGTATGTTATATGTTTTGCGATATACATTCAATGTAATAAGAAATATAGGAACATATGGAGAAGAGTAAAAAAACTTTGATAGTTCCTATGGAATATATTCAAATTGTGCAAAATCTAATGAAGAAACAAGTTGATGAACGTGGAAGTGAAAGAGAGTTAGAGGAGGGTGATTGGGTAATGAACATGGAAGTGAAATACAATTAGAGGAGGGTGATTGGGTATTTTTGATAGTACAAACTTAGAAGAAATCAACACCCAGTCAAAAAAATTGAATCCTAAACTAGCTCCGGAGTTTTACTTACAAGCAACATCTATGCCCTAATTCCAAGGTTTCCTTCTCCTACCATGTAACCTTTTTAAAGACATTAATGATGAGAGGTAACTCTTAAATCCTCTAATGAGATTGATATCCCCATATTCAATGGTGTACATTGGAAAAAATAATTGACTCATAAAAGTGTGCTTCCATTCCTAAAAGTGCTAAAAAATTCAAGTCCATCCTCAAAAGTGTGTGGGGGGGGCTTGGGGGAGCATTGGTATACAAAAATAGGATTGAGTGCATGTTTCTAAAAATGATTAGATGAAAAAAAAAAAAAAAATCTATGTACATAACTTTATTAAGTGGAAAAGCGCATCTAAGATATTTGTTATAATAGCTCATTCTCATTATACCACTATCCCATTATATAGTAGGGAATGAAAAGAATGAAGCAATAATGCTAAAAAGTATTGCCAAAACAAAATAATATTACTTCAAAATAGTGTACAGGTTGAATAGGAAATCAAAATAAAAGGAAAAAAAAAGTATGATGAACTAAATAAAATAAAAGAGATTTCTCAAAAATAGAATGTGATTTTCTCAAAAGCTAAGAAACAAAGATATGTGTGTTGCTAAAGAGGCTCATATCCAACATCTATTACCAAAATAAATAAATATACAACGAACTCTATTCTCAATTTTATTCTCAGCCAATAAAAGAATCGAGAAACACTAAATCAAATTTGACATCCCTTCAAATAAATTTCACTTTGAGGGATGGAAAATACAAATGGTAGTTTTCGAGACTTTTTGTGTAACCCACAATTACCCCCAACTATTTTGTAGGCTCTAACTTCTTCCTTTACTCTTTGGAGACATGGAAATAAGCAAAGCCTCCAAAGATATTGAAGTGTGACATATCAAGCTTCCTCCCCGAGAAATCATACTATGGTGTGATCATCCCAGTAATCCGATGAGGAATCTTATTCTTTAAATACACCATTGTGTCACATGCTTCAACCCACAATTGCATAGGTAGGATTTGGTCATGCAACATCACCTATGCTACTCCCATAATGCTATGGTTCTTCGTCTCAGCAACCCCATTCTGCTGTGGGTCGTGGGGTGTTGTTAACACTCATCAAACTCCTTCTTTTGCATAAATTATTTTAAGCTCATTCGACATGTACTTACCTCCATTATCACTCCTAAGATCCTTCACCTTCTTGCCCGTTTCTTTCTACACTAGTGCCTTGAACTCAAATAACTTAGAGAAAGTCTCATCCTTCTTCTACATGAAGAAGACCCAACACTTTCATGAGAAGTCATCAATAAATATGACAAAATTTGTGTCTAGCAGTGGAGGTTGTCGAGAAAGGTCCATAGACATCAAAGTGGATCCTTTCAAGGACTGCATGTTCTTTGCTGTCCATTCATGGAAAGTGGCTTTTGTGTACTTTGCTAAGGTACACCCTTTGCATGTATCTTGTTTCTCTAGTGCTCCTTTGCGGAGGCCTGTGGCAATCTGTTGCATGATCTTAAAAGTGCCATGATGAAAATGGCCAAGTATTTTATGCCAAAGTTCACCCACAGCATGACTCTGCACCATCTCTTCCTTTGTGCTCAATGCAGCACAATCCTCCATATCTAGCTTGTAGAGATTCTTCACACAAACCTCAATATTACTCACCTATCATGTTGCTATGTGTCTCAGGAATTCCTTTCCTTTGTTGAAGATCACATTATAGCCACGGTCTTCCAAAACTAGAATAGATATAAGATTCTTCTTTAGACCCAGAAAAAAAATTACATCCTTAAGACTGAGAGGGGAGCTCAACTCCCTCTAAAAGGTGACTCCACCAATCCCAGTCACGATGTACCTTCCGTGATATGCCATCTTGACGTGCATTTGGAGATCCTTCTCCTCCAAATCACTGAAAAAATGTTTGTTCCCCGTCATATGGAATGAGGCACCGCTTTCAAGGTACTATACACTTCCCATCATTGCCATGGTAATGCATGTAATTAGAGTAAAACGAAGCTCAAATTGTGAAGCCAAAGCTTCACCTATTACTCCTCTTGAGGTATTTTTGTGTATCTTCTTATGTGGACACTTCTTGGAATAGTGCAAAAATTCATGACAGTGAAAGCACTTCATTTTGGACAAGTCTTTCTTCTTCCCCCCTTGACTAGATTCTGCTTTGGATTGGGATTTCTTCCCTTTCCCATTATTTTCATTTCCATCCAAGGCGCAACTATCCTCATCCTCACCATTGGATGAAGTCCCATCTTTGGTAAAGAACCTTATTTCCTCCAATACCAAATCATACCATAAACATTACAAATTTGGTAGTTTCTTCCTCCCATTCACTGGATCTTAATAGTTGTGACAACTCTTGGGAAGGCCTAGAAGGGATAGGCCCACCAAATCATCTGCTTCTATAGTAACACAGATTTTACCAAGTTCTTGATGACATTCTGTGAACTTGCTTAGGTATGGTGGAATGGTCTCGTTCCTCTGCATCTTGATATTTCGAAGTTTGCCCTTGAGTGCCAATTTCTTGTGGTCACTATTATTATGGATCAAATCTATCAATGCTTTCCACATTGCATGTAGTGTATATCTCGCATGGATATTTTAGAAAATATGGTATCGTACTCCCTCCAATATGATTCTCCTCACCTTGGCTACACACGTCTTCCATATTGCTAGATCCTTAGCATCAGATGCCGTTGGTTTCAGAATATCATTATCAATGAATTCATTCAACCGATTATCCTCCAGTACTACCTCCATGCGGTACTTCCATGCAACATAATCTAAGATTTCCTCAAGGGCATACTCGAGCCTTAGTCCACTGAAAAACCATATTCTCAATCCTGGAGAAAAATTGCAACATTGATCTTCAGATTTTTAAATCTCATGCAATGACAAATTCAAAATATTTTCACTAGAGTGATTCCAGCTCTGATGCCATGTAGAAATTAATGTGTAGATTCAATACTTCTCATGAATTTACTGAATCACAAGACTTGAAGCTACTATAACTATCTGTGAAATTTAATTCACCATATAGAACACTAAGTGTGGTTGAAGTTCCACTTCCATAACTTGACCTCCACTAGTTCTTATGACAGTTACAACTAGTTAAACTAACAATAACTTAAATTAACTAAAATAGATTGCTGCAAATTAGCAATCAAACATATTGAAATGAACTCAATCTTCTAAAACTAGAAATAAATGAGTTAACTGAGTGACAAGTGCCATGTCATCTTAGTTAACTACCTCCAAGATTTATGTGGAAATAGAAATTTGAATTTTCTCTAGTTTGACCAAAAAAGTCAAACTAAGACTTTCTTGCTGCATTTTCAACAGAAAGTGAACATGTATTCCCATTCTACACCAAAATTAATTAGATGAGTTTTTTATTATGAAATTTAAATAAAACTAGTGTTAATTTTTCCAATTAAATTTATTTATAGGATTTAAAAGTGACTAGTATAGGTCATTTCGATAACCTTTGCAGGGAAGAAGACAAAACATGGCACATATTTGTCACAAAAATAATGAAATATCCATTCGCTCCATCTCTCTATCTCCATTTCTCTCGCGTTCTTTCTCTCTCTCTTTCCCTGCCTCCCTCCCTCATTATCTCTCTCCCTCTCTCCCCCGTCACTATTTCTCTCTATACCTATCCCTTCAACTCTCTTTATGTCTCTCTTCTTCCATCTCTGTCCCCAAACCATATCTATCTCTATATCCCTACGTGTTTCTTCTCAATCTGTCTCTCTTTGTCTCTCCCCTCCAACTCTCTCTCCCTTTCTGACCCCTCAAACCCCATCTCTATATTTTGGGTCTAAGGCTTGAGATTCTTTGCCTAATCATGTTCAACGCCACCTTGGACACCTCAAATGTTTTTTTAGGACCTAATGCATTAAATTATTTCGTAGATCATTTCTAGGGTCCTAAGAGACATAAGTACTAGTGAAAACCACTTAGTGGCATGGGATCTATAATCACAAGCCAAACACATCTCTAAGAGCCTATGTGTGACTTTTTTAGGCATTCTTCTTGGCCTAGATGGATAAAAGATTTGTTTATGGTTGAAAGTCCATATTTCCATCATAGCCATGTCCTAGGATCGAAAACCCATGTTTGAACTAACATTATTGTCCCTAGGTTTCTAAAGACTTTCTTTAGGGCTTAGGGTTAGATTCCACATCTCCATCCATCCCCCCTAATCCCAAAACAATTTGCATGGCACTATGACCCAAATCTATTGCTAAAAAACTTCTAGAGGACTCCATACCTTCTCTTAAAGGAAATGCATCCCATAAAAAGGTCCAATTGGTGGTTCAAATCCCCATTCCTATCCCTTTACCTTTAGAAGCTATATTTATGGTTTGACGATTGAGTTTCCTTCCCCAACCATGGCCAAGGCTACTTGTCATGACTCATAACTTTCATCATGACCTATGCATGCCTTCTTCCCCGTATCATTTCTATGGTTGTGGGACATGTAGCTACTATTCAATACCACCTTGCATTGAAAATTACATGGTTGTTTCATTAATTAATTCATGGTTGATGATTAAACATACTAACCATAAATATACATAAATGAATATAATTTTGTAATGTGGTTTAATAAATTATTTTTATTTTAAAATTTTTTAAAATATGAAACTAATATATTTTCATGGTCAGCTCATTCATAATAAAAACTTGAACCACCAAAGGGAACGTATAAATAGATTGAAGTTTCACGTTCTGAATAAATATATGTGTATGTGTGGGGGGGACAATTGCAATTTGATATATATGTGAGATCGTATTGAGTTTTATTGATAAAATTGAATTGTGCAATCTTAGTCTCAATCTCGTAGGGTGTACTTTTGATCATTCGTTTCAACATAAAATTGTGCAATCTCGATCTCGTAGGGAATTCTGGTAGGTCTGAAACTGTGCAATCTCAATCTTGTAGGGTAGAGAAAGGCATGATGGCATCAAGAGACACAGAGAGGAGGATGATCCAAGAGTCTACAGGAGAGGGAGAGGGAGAGGGCTCCAGTAGTCAAGCTATGGCACCATATAATAATTCCACCAAGAATAAGAGATTCGAAATTAAGAAATGGAATGTTGTTGCACTCTAGGCATGGGGCATCATGTGCTTCCAACCTTACTTGTTCCATTTATTTATTTAGAATAGAGTCATTTTACACTAGTATTCAAACTGTCTCTCAAACAAGAATCCTTCTCACTAAAAATTTCCAATTTAACTTGAATTATTTACTATTTTATTCTAACGCAATTTTAATCTAATCATTTATGCATGCAGACATCCAGGTTGATAATTGTGCAATTTGCATAAACCACATTATGGATCTCTGTATGTCCTATTTATTTATAGAATTTAATGGTAGAAAATTGAGAAACTGTTTTTGGGATATTTTGAATCAGTTTGACTAAATCATAAGAAATTTGAAAATAATATTATTATCTTTGTTTTTGTACCTATAGGTATAGAGTGTCAGGCAAATCAAGGAACTGAGAACACTGAAGAATGCACAGTTGAATGGGGTATATTATTATTATTATTTGCTTAAGCTCTAGGTTATGAAAATTTTATATGTTTTTCTTTAACATTTGAAATAGGAACCTGTAATCATGCCTTTCATTTTCACTGCATAAGTCAGTGGCTTAAGACAAGACAAGTCTATCCATTAGGTATGTATTCTAAACTTCTTGTGCATCAATCTTTAGGGAAGTATTTTACTAGAGTGAAATTATTTTGAAATGGAAACATGAATCTTTTTAAGGAAATGGTTAGTTGTTTTTCTTGTTCACTTTATCTTTGGTTGGACAATGAGAGAGGAAGTCTACTTTGAAGATTCATCTGAACTTTTATTTTACACCTTACTATGTATATATTGTTGCAGATAATAGCGAGTGGGAGTTCCAGAAATATGGACATTAGAGCTATGATCACTACCCTTCTTTTATTTTTTTCTTTCTTTCTAGATTAATTTTTATAATGTTGTTGGTTTGTAAATAAAATATATAATTGGTTGGTTTGTTTGTTTTTATAATTTAATTTTTTCTTATTAATAATGTGATGTATTTTTGGAAAATTATTTATTAAAAAAAAATTACAATGTAACATGCAGTATGCATTTTCTTCCCTTTCCTACAATTTATGTCTTAACCCAATGCATTATGAAATATCCTTGCATTTTATATTAATGTCTTATTCAATATTTCTCTAGCTTCATTATATTGATGTGTGCATGGGGTATTCTTTTTTCTTGATATTCCATGTTTTTTATGAAATTCTTTCATTTTCGTGAAACTGAGAAATCACCTCGCATTTTATATTAATGTCTTATTCACTATTTCTCTAGCTTCATTACATTGATGTGTGCATGGGGTATTATTTTTCCTTGATATTACATGTTTTTTATGAAATTCTTTCATTTTCGCGAAACACTCCATCATCTTATTTCTTCAACATTCTTATCGTATTCTCTATATGATTATTTACATAAGCCTTAAATTATTTAAATTTGTTAATGACATATTTCTTTTGGAGAGAAAAAATCCATGTGAATCTTGAGAAATTACCTCTCACTATAAATAATCTATTCACATAATGTTACTCTGTTGTGTTTACAAAACATGCTGAATGTTGGACAAAAGATGATAGCAATAAGCCTATTCTTTTGAATCGAGTATATGGAAAGTGTCATAGCCAAGTACTAGTTCCTGATGTTGTCATAAGAAAGTGAACATATGAGGATAAAGATCAAAAAGGAGAGATAGTTAACACTTATAAAAAACTGTAAGCATTGATAACTATCTTATATATTTATGTTCAAATGAAGGAGATTGGATTTTGGATTTATTTTCATGTTCATGTAAGCTTTATTATATAAAATTGAATTTAATATTTTATTTTTTATTTTTTATGTGTTTTATACTAATTTAATTACTTATTTCTTTTGTGCTTGATGATTAGGCCCAACACAAGCATGTTTCCCACAAAAAGGAAGAAATTGCATTGCGATTGAAAAACGCTCGCTACAATGCAATTTTATTCAACAAAAAATTAATGCTCTTCAATTTCTTGCAGATCCAATGCAAGAAGTTGGTTTGAGGAAAGGATATTTTAATGAATCACGTGTGGAAAAAAACGCAAAGCAACCTCAACAGTTGTTATATTGAATGATTGGAAAATGACACTTTGGGAGATTTGCAGACATGAAATATCCATTAGAAGAGGACAATGAGGAAAATCAAGAAGAAAATATTGTGGAAGAAGAAAATAATGAAGGTATAGAAGACCATGAACATGGATTAGAGCATATTCTTAATGAACTTTAAGTTATGCTTGCAAATCAAGCTCAATTTTGGGAGATGCTCATTAGTTTTACTTGTAATGTTTTGACTTTCAGATTTTATGAGAAGAATGAGCATTTGATTATTGTTGTTATATGTTCAATATTTATATTATCTGAATTATTTCTTTAATTTTTATGTGAATCATTTGTTTTTTGTAAAAAAATTGTCATTTCTATTAGTTTTAACATAAATTCATAAAAAAATGTATTTTTCTAAAAAAATTGTTAGAATTTTCCCATAAAAAACGTTATTTAACATGTCATTTTTGACAAAAAAAATCTCAAAAATGTGAATTTTTTTCATTATATTATATTGAAAATGTGTTTTTTTTTAAATGTTAATATTATTGTTTTTTAGGACAATTATTTGATCTACGTTGAAATATTAACTAACATTACATAAATATATAGAAAATACTAACATTAAAATATTGAAGAAATTTTATTTTTTTTAACTATGCAAAAAATTAAGATTTTATTTCAAAAACTATTGAAAAGAAAAATAAAAAAACGCAAATACACAAATACACTTAAAAGTAAAAATGAATTTCATCAAAACGTAAAAATAAATATCATCAAGAATGGAAAGGGAAGGATAAAGGTACAGGTAAATGGTAGCTGAAAAAAATAAGGCCTCAAAATGGAGAATAGAAAAAAAAAATGTGACACCACAAAAGAAGTTTAATGTAGCTAGAAAGGGATGTGGGTCACAATAGCAGTAAAATAGAGGTGATTGTATTGGACGGTTGGAGTGTTGGACATGCAGTAAGGAGAACTTTAAGAGAGTTTGTCCACAAAATTACGGTGGTAGGTCTCATATATATAGTGTACATTAGGTGTAGATTGTTGGGGATGTTGGTCAGAGCATTTCTTGAATCTATATGGTGCTAGATAACATACAGGCAGACTATCATGCATGTATCATTAAGATGGATGGTAAGCTTTGTGATCAATTTGTTTCTATTTTGGTTGACCCTAGATATGATTATAGTCATGTTAACCTTGACTTGGTGGATAGGTACAGTTTGAATAAAGAAGTGCATGCAGAATCTTGGTTAGTGTAGTTGGCTACAAGTACAAAGAAGTGAGTTCATCATTGGGTAAGAGCTTGTGGATTTGATTTGAATGTTATGCATACCATAGTACATTTTAATGTATTACCATTGGGATCATACAATATGTTGTTGGGCATGGATTAGTTGTACCTTCATACGACCAAGGTGGATTGTTATCACAACGACATTGAGTGGTTGGATGACAATGGGGAACTAGGAGTTTTATAGGGAAAGAAGAAAGCCACATAACCTAGGATGGTGACAACTATGCAGAAAAAGTATAGTCATAGAAAAGGGTGTGTGTTATTTCTAGTGCATATTTCTAGTGACAAAGGTAAGGAAGTCAAGGATGCAGATTTTTTGAGAAGGTACCCAGTTCTACAACCGTTTCAAGATGTATTTCCCATAGATATTTCAGAGTTGCCACCTCATAGGGAAGTATACTTTTCTATTGAGTTGGTGCTATGGGAAGCTCTAGTATCAAAAGCACCTTACAGGATGAGCACACCTAAGTTGGCAGAGTTAAAGTTGAAATTGAAATATATGCTTGAAAAGGGATACATTAGGCCAAGTGTAGCACCTTGGGGTGCACCGATATTGTTTGTAAAAGAAGAAAGATGGTACTATTATATTATGCATTAACTATAGGAAGTTGAACAAAATGAAAATCAAGAACAAGTATCCGTTGCCGAGGATTGATAGATTGTTTGATCATCTAAAGTGATTAGTAGTGTTCTCAAAGATTGATTTTAGATCAGGATACTTTCAAGTACAAATTAAAGAGGATGACATTTACAAGACAACTCTTTGGACCAGGTATGGGAATTATGGGTTTGTTGTAGTTCAATTTGGTTTGAATAATGATCCATCAAACTTTATGTGTTTGATGAATAGTATGTTATATCCTTATTTGGATAAGTTTGTTATTATGTTCATTAATGACATATTGGTATATTCTAAAAAATAGGAATCTCCTAGAAATGTAGATGAGGTTAGATCCTTCATGGGATTGGCAAGTTATTATAGGAGACTCATTAGGAACTTCTCACAAATCGCTTATTCTATTACATCATTGCAAGGGAAAGGTAAGAAGTTTGAATGGATAGAGGAGTGAGCGGCTAGTTTAGCAACTAAAGTAGTTATTGACACATGCACTAGCATTAAAGATTGTGGATATGCACAAAAAGTTTGTAGTATATACATATGATTGCAAGAGAGGACTTGGTGGAGTCCTTATGCAGGATGGACAGGTGGTATGATATGAGTCATGGAAACAATGAGCATGACCAAAACTATCTGACACATGATATTGAGTTGGCAATGATCATACATGCATTGAAGATGTGGAGGCACTATCTTCTTGGCATGAGGTTTGTATTTATGAGTAATTACAATGGGTTGTGATACTTGTTTAACCAATCAAATCTGAATGCCAAGAAGGCTAGATAGTTGGCCATGATCAATGAATTCGACTTTGAGATCAAATACATCAAAGGAAAGGAGAATAACATTGTAGATTCTCTTAGCAAGAAGATACAGGTAATTCAAATAACAACTAGTAGTTCCTATGGGACAAATATATAGGATAGGGTCTTGCAGGTAGGTAAGCAGGATATCAGGTACATGGATATTATGCATAGGTTGCAACATAATACATGTATAATTATAGGCAGTAGTATAGGTATAGATGCCGGTGCATAGGATGTGGAGTATTTTCTTACAGTATAGGATTGGTCAGGTTTAGAGATAGGATGTATGTGCGAGACAATCGTGACCTCAAGAAGGTGATCTTGAGGGATTTTCATGTGAAACCATATTCATATCACCTAGGCTATTGGAAGACATCGGCCATAATGAAAAATTCTATTATGGGCCGAATTTGAAGAAGGATGTAGCAAATTTTGTGGCTAGATGTTTTGATTGTCAATAGGTAAATGTAGAGTGTAGGCATCCAGGTGCACTCCTACAACAGATTTCAATTCTAGAGTGGAAATGGGAAGTCATTTCCATGGAATTTATCACGAGTTTTCCGAGGGAAATGAGACATCATGATTCCATCATGGTAGTGGTGGACAGGTTGAAAAAGTTAGAGCACTTCATTCTAGTGAAGTCTACATTCTCAATGAGTGATGTAGCATATGTGTTCATCAAATATGTGGTCAGATTGCATGGTTTTCCAAAGAATATATTTTTAGACAGGGGTGCAAAGTTCACTTCTAAGTTTTGGAAGGACTTAAAGGAGCACCCACATTCACCCTCTCATTCTACATAAGTCTCTCAACTTCCCTGATTCTCTTCCTACCTTCTTTCGATGATTCTGGTAGAGGACTCCATACTTTATCTTAAAGGAAAAGCATCCCATTAAAAGGTCCAATTGGTGGTTCAAATCCCCATTCCATGGGGTATATTATTATTATTATTATTATTATTATTATTATTATTATTTGCTTAAGCTCTAGGTTATCAAAGTCTTATATGTTTTTCTTTGACATTTGAAACAGGAGCCTACAATCATGCCTCTCATTTTCACTGCATAAGTCAGTGGCTTAAGACAATACAAGTCTATCCATTAGGTATGTATTCTAAACTTCCTTTTTGTGCAATCAATCTTTAGGGATGCATTTTAGTAGAGTGAAATTATTTTGAAATGAAAACATGAATCTTTTTAAGGAAATGGTTAGTTTCTTTTTCTGTTCACTTTATCTTTGGTTGGAAAATGAGAGAGGAAGTCTACTTTGAAGATTCATTTGAACTTTTATTTCACCCCTTACTATGTATATATTGTTGCGGATAATAGTGAGTGGGAGTTCTAGAAATATGGACATTAGAGTTGTGATCACTACCAGTCTTTTATTTATTTTTCTTTCTAAATTCATTTGTATAATGTTGTTGGTTTGTAAATCAAATATATAATTAGTTGGTTTGTTTGATTTTATAATTTATTTTTTTCTTATTAATAATGTGATGTATTTTTGGAAAATGATTTATTATAAAAAACAATTTAGAATGTAACATGCAATATGTATTTTCTTTCTTTTCCTACAATTTATGTCTTAACCCAATGCATTGTGAAATCTCCTTGCATTTTATATTAATGTCTTATTCACTATTTCTCTAGCTTCATTACATTGATGTGTGCATGGGGTATTCTTTTTCCTTGATATTCCATGTTTTTTATGAAATTATTTCATTTTTCGCGAAACTGAGAAATCACCTTTCATTTTATATTAATGTCTTATTCACTATTTCTCTAGCTTCGTTACATTGATGTGTGCATGGGGTATTCTTTTTCCTTGATATTACATGTTTTTTTTATGAAATTCTTTCATTTTTCTGAAACACTCCATCATCTTCTTTCTTCAACATTCTTATTGTATTCTCTATATGATTATTTACATGAGCCTTAAATTCTTTAAATTTATTAATGAAATATTTCTTTTGGAGAGAAAAAAATCCATGTGAATCTTGAGAAATCACCTCTCACTATAAAATAATATATTCACATAATGTTACTCTGTTGTGGTTACAAAACATGAAATCTTAATAGAAATGGAAATATAGAGTGAAATCAAGCATAACGTTAACCATACCCTTAGCATATAATGTTTGAAGGTCCTTATTCTATATGCCCTAGTATTTGATGCCACATCATTGTCCTTGTTCTAAAGATAATGGGGCATCTATATGATTCATTTCCACCCTTCGGTATTTCTGATACTACAACATTAGAATCAATCAACATTCAATTAGAAGAATTGAAGCAATCAATATTCTTTTTCTTTGTAAATTCATTTCTATAATGTTGTTGCTTTGTTTATCAAATGTATAACTATAATTTGATTTTTTTATCAATCCCCTCCACCAGTGAGAAGAATTTAGCTATAAATTTGGCCTTATGATTCTCAATATTGCAACTGGTTGCATGTTTCACATTATACACCCACCTGGAGCCAATAACATATTTTCCCTCATGTCTAGGAACAACCTCCCAAGAATCATTTTTCATGATGGAGTCATACTACTCCACTGTGGTGTCTACCCACACCTACTGGGAAACAACCTCTTCAAAAGAAGATGGCTCAAAATCAATCAACTCTTACATGAGTTCCATATATTCGATATACATGTATGGTGACCTCCTCTGTCTGAGTAAGGAGCTAGGGGCTTTAACATGTTCCTGAGCTTCCTGCACCAACATGTCTTCCTCACTAGACCTCTTCCTCCCTTCTCTAGAAGGCTCTATGTGAGTGGGTCTCTCAACTCAGCCTACTCTCTTCTCCTCCATATGTGGCTACTCCACAACATCTTGTTGATCTGATTGAGGCTCCTTGTTTCGATCTAGAACCTCCTCCTTTGGCGGAATTCTTAACTCTCACTCTAGAGAGCTTATCATGGCCTTCTCCTCCTCAAATCTTACATCCCTCCTCATAGAAGTCATCCTAAGTGAGGGAAGTACACCCGGTAAATATGAGGTGTCTTTGTGTAGCCTACAAAGACCCCCTATCTCTAGTGGGCTCCAACTTCTTCCTACTATCTTGGAGACATGACAATAGACCTAGTATCCAAAAATGTGGAAATGGGAGAAATATGGCTTCCTCCCACAAAAAGTCTCTTCAGGTGTGATCATTCCAAGAATTTTTTGAGTGCTCCTATTTTACAAATAAACAATTGTATTGCATGCTTCTTCCCACAAGTATAATTACAATCCTTGGTCATGCAACATTTCTCTTGTAGCCCCTACAATGCCTCTATTTTTCCTCTCTGCCACCCCATTTTGTTATGGGTTGTGAGTGCATTCAAATACCTTCTAAGACTCTCCTTGGCAAATAATTATTTGAATGCATTAGACATACTCTCCTCAATTATCACTTCTCATGTGTTTAATTTTCTTTCCAATCTCATTTTTAGCTAAGGCTTTAAATTAAATAAGCTTTGAATAATCCTCATGTTTCTTCTTTACGAAATAGATCCAACAATTGTAGGAAAATCATCTATGAAGATCACATATTACCTTTTATTTGTAGTCGATACTATGGAAAAATGTCCACACACATATGGAAATAGGCCTCCAAATTCCTCCAATTTCCTTGCACAATTCCTTCTCCTAAAGAATAGGAAGCTACTATTTCCTTAAGCAATTCTTAAGGAAATTAGCTAACCTGCTACATGCAAACTTTGTACACTCACTTGTATAGAATAATAATTACATTCATGCCATTTTTTCCTCCACTAAACTGGGCAATTAGAATTGCATGCATTACTAGAGCTATTTTTAGTACATTGACTAGTTAACTGAGAGATCGGTGAGCTAAAAACAATAACAACTGCTCAACTAAACTCATATTGACTTTATTCATTATTAAATGTTATATAACTAGTTTTCACTAACTATAAATCTACTAGATTCCTAGATCTTATCAATCAGCTCATACACAACTCTAATTTTTGCACACAAACTCAAATTGACTGGCTTAACTAAGTCACCTCGCCATGTCACTCTTTCTAGCTACAACTCAAGTCATCCTACTGATGTGGAAATTCAAATTTCTCCATTTGACTAAGGCATAATTCAAATGAATCATTTTCTTGCCACAATTTAACACTCCCCCTTAGAAAGAAATGCCTTTTTAACAACCCCAATACTTCTCTTATGGAACTTAAACTTGCCTCTTGAAAAATTGTTTGTCAAGATGTCTACATCCTGCTTCTCTATAGGAATGTATTGTAACACAATAATCCTCTTATGCACACAATTTCTTAGGTGATCGTCCCTAATTGTACCTATCATAAAACACTAGATTTTTAAAGAGTTTTATACAACTCTCATTGTCACACTTGATAAATCTAGGCTCCATCCCATTAATAAATAGACCAACCAGGATCTCTCTCATCAAAATATTCTTGCATTTTACTTGACTAGAAACCATATACTCAACCTCTATAGAGTTCAGTGCTACAAATATTTGTTTCTTACTGTAACAATAAACTAATCCTAACCCAACATTGAAGAATAATCTCGATGTGCTCTTACTATCTGTGGGACTCCCTAACCAATCTGCATATGTGAAGCCTTGGATTTTCACTCCATCAGTCTTCCTATACCATAAACAAAAGCTAGTTATGCCTCTGAGGTATCTTAGAACATGTTTTGTTGCATTCCCGTGAAGCATGGAAGGCCACACCATAAACTGACTAAGTTGATTAACTGTAAAACAAATTTTAGTCCTTTTGTTCACCAAGTACATCAAGGACCCTGCCAACTATATGTAGATAGTGGCATTTACTGCCTCTTTTGTAGAAGCATCATATTTCGTCCAGTTAGTAGCTAGAGGAGCTTATCTGGGTTTGCAATCATGCATATGGAATCTATGAAGTATTTCAGAGGTGTACTTCTTTTGTTGACCAAATATCTCTCCATCTCCCTGCCACACCTCCAATTTAAGAAAGTAGTCCATCAAGCCCATGTCCTTCATCTTGAACTCTATTGTAAGGTCCTCCTTGCAATATTGGATCAACCTCTCATCTCATGTTAGTATCAAATCATCTACAAATAGAACCAAGATGAGAAGAATGTCATCTATGAAAATTTATTAGACATAGGCATCTACTTCACTTTTAATGAAGCCCATTCTACGAAGGTAAGAATCCATGCGAGTGTACCAAGCACGAGGTGCCTACTAGGGACCATAGTGGGCTCTTATGAGTCTACACACACGTGTCTCCCTATAAAATGTCCCAAACCCCTGAGGTTTATCTATGTAAATTTCTTCCTAAACCACTCCATTGAGGAAGGAAGTTTTAACACCCATTTGGTGGATCCTCCAGCCAAACTGTGATGGCAATGAGAGTATGGTCCTGATAGATGAGTATCTTGCCACAGGGGAAAATTTCTCCTCATAATCAATCCCCTCCACCTATTAGAAACCTTTGGCCACAAATTTGGACTTATACTTCTCAATACTACCATTAGCTACATGCTTCACATTATACACCCACATGTATCTAATAACATAGTTTCCCTCATGTCTAGGAACAACCTCCCAAGCATCATTCTTTAGAATGGAGTGATACTTCACCATTAAATCTACCCATACTTGTTGGGAAACAACCTCTTCAAAAGAGTATGGATCATAATTAATCAAATCTGACATGAGTTCCATATGCGCAAGGAGCTAGGATCTCCAACTTGCTCTTGAGCTTACTACACCAACCTATTTTCATCCCTGGTTCCCTTCTCTAGAAGTCTTTGTGTGAGTGGGTGACTCCACTCAACCCACTCTATTCTCATCCACATATGGCTGCTCCAAAACATCTTGTGTATTTGACTGAGGCTCCTCCTTTGGAGCTAGAAGCTTCTCCTCTGGTGCAATGATCAACTCTCACTCTATAGAGCTTCACATGGCATTCTCCTCATAAAATCTCACATCCCTCATAACAATCATCTTTATTGAGGGCCTTTACAACTGGTAAATATGAGGTGTCTTTATGTAGACTTCAAATATCCCCTTCTTTGTAGTGGTCTCCAACTGCTTTATGATATCCTTGAAGACAAACAATAGACCATGGATCCTCCTAAAGAAAGCCTCTTCAAGTGTGATCATTGTAAGAATTTTTTGAGGGCTCTTATTTTCCAAATAAAAAAATGTATTTCATGCTTCTTCTTATAGTTATGGTGGTATTCCTTGGTCATGCAACATTTCTCTTGTGGCCCCTATAATGATTCTATTTTTCCTCTTTTCCATCGCATTTTTCTATGGGTTATGAGGTGATTCAACTCCTTTCTAATACCCTCCTTGGCACATAATTATTTGAAGACAATAAAAACATAGTTACCAATCAAATGAGAACTTTTTCCACAAAATGAGAACTCTAGGCCAAAACCCAAAAAAAAAACATGAAAAAACAACCCCAAAATGAAAATTATGTACGCCAGAACAATGTCTTTTTTAGGATAAATTTTCAAAATTTCTTTCAAATGGAAGTAACAACCAATTTTTTTTGCAAAATGGATGAAAGAAACACCCTCAAAACAATAGGTATTAATGCTACAACAAAAAAAAAAAAAAAAAGATGAAATATTATCACATTGAAAAACCATAAAATTCCAAAAAATCTTGGACATGATGTTAAAGATAAAATATCATGTCTCAAAGGCTTATAATTGCAAAAATTTCCATCCATGTTGTTAAATATAAAATATATTGACTCTAAAAAACCCTAAAATTTCATTTGGTTTCAACAATAACATTAAAACTAAAATATCATAACTCAGAAAAACATTTAAATTTTGACAAATTTTCAAGCATGGAATTAAAAACCTTAAGTTTTTAACATATTTCAACCATAAAATTGTGGACAAATAATATGACTAAAACAATTTTAAAAAATGAACAAGTATATGAAGGATTCATTATTCCATGAGTAATTTTTATTAAAAGGCTAAAATTATAGCTCTTTTCAAATCTTAGCCTAAGACAACTTATACTATCACAACAAATAATATCATGGCAATATCACTATATAATTTAAAAAGTCAACATTAGTTTCTTTAATATTTCTTTAATTTTAATCAAAATAACAACTTTGGTAGATTGAATATAACATACATTATTTTTTTAATTCATTATTGCATTCACATTCCATTATGGATATTCTAAAGAGATAAATTATTCATAATTAAAACATATAATCCAAAAAACATATAAATGACTCATAACTTCATGTAAGATCATATGGAAGTTAAAATATTTATTTCAAGTTACCATGCAAACATTATTTACATAAAATTCTTAGACATTTATTCATATCTAATTTAATCAACATACCTTTTTCATTCCGCTACTTACTTAAATATATAGTCTCCTGAACTTGGATTACATTATCCAAAATATGCTTGCCTTCCACAAAACCACCTTGAGGAGAGGAGATCAGTCTTTTTAACAGAGGCTTGATCCGATTTGCTAACAGTTTAGCCAAAATTTTATATGAAGCGTTACACAACGAAATGGGCCTAAATCTTACAAATGACTCAGGGTTGGTGTCTTTGGGGATTAAAGCGAGGTAAGTGGAGTTGGTTCCTCCACCTATCTTGGATTTTTTCATAAACCAACCTATCATTTTGAGGAGATCAACCTTGATAAGGTGCCAACAAGCATTGTAAAAATGGATTGTAAATCCATCAGGCCTGGGAGCCTTGTCTGCGTCCATGGACCAGATAACGTTTATGATTTCCTCCTCAGTGATTGGCCTGCAGAGAGTTGTGTTATCTGCAGGGTTGATGAGAGAAAGGATGTTAGTGAGGAAGTTAGCAGCTTCCTCATTGTTTCTTCTCTCTATAGTTTCCTAAAGTGGGTTTCGGTGGTAGCTTTAACTTTATTAAACCCTTTGTAGACATTGCCCTCAGCTGTTTTGATTTCTGCTATATGGTTCCTTGGCAATCTCACCCTATATTGCCAGTGGAAGAAGGAGGTGTTTTGGTCTCCAGCCTTCAGCCACAAACTTCTGGATTTGAGTCTCCAGTATTCTTCTTCCTTTCTGAAGGATTGGTATGTGGATCGTTGGGCTTTTATTTCTTTTTCCAGTAACTCTGTTCTGATATCATTGCTTTCCATCTCTATTTGCAGAGTCTGCAATGAATGGACTGACTCCTTTCTTTGATCGGTAGGGGAAGGGGTTGGTCTCTTTATCCAGTACTTCAGAGCCTGTTTTGTGGCTTTCAACTTTTTCTCCCACACATAGCTTGGGGATCCCATTAAATTTTTGGCCCATGTTGCCTTCACTGTCTCTATAAAACCTTCCCTCTTGATCCAAAGAGGGTTGAACCAAAATAGAATAGGTCTCAGGTCTTCTTCATCTTCCAAGAGGAGCTGAATAGGCTTATGATCAGAAGAAAGTTTAGGTAGAATTTTTGTGATGATTATCTTTTTGTTCATCATTATGGAGCTTTGCACCAGGAATCGGTCTAAATGTGTTGAAATGTGATCTTCTCCAACTATGTTATTGGACCAATTGTAAATTTCGTGAATAGGATTGAAATCCAAAAGGTCCCAACACTGAAAGAACTCCTCCACCACGTCTAGCATGGGGTCTCTATTGCTTGACCCCCCCTCTTCTCTTTTGTTTTCATAATGATATTAAGATCTCCGGCTATGATGATATTGCTAGGAGACAACTTCTCTAAAAAGGCGAAGAGGGAATTCCTGCATTCTCATTTTTCATAGTAAGAAACTGCAATGTAAATATTGAAGTGGGAGATAGATAACTTACTTGCTTTGTGCATCAATTCTGTAAAAATCCAGTGCTATGTTTCGTGATTATTTTTAAAATGGAAAAGTTATTCATTCCAGAGAGTTTCCAACCCTCCAGAAGTTCCCCTTGAGCTAACTGCTTTGCCTATTCTTTTATTCCACTTTGAACTGCTAATCTCTAGAAGGACTTGGCCTTCTATTTTGGTCTCTTGGAGCATGAGGATATCTGAGGGTTCTGCTTTCATAAGATCCTTAACTGCTTCAATATTGGAGGGATTCCCCAGTCCTCTATAGTTCCAAGAGACGAGATTCATTATTTACTTAAGGGGGGTTGAGGCCTCCCTTGGAAGGCCTTGGTCTGATATTTCACCCAATAGACATTTCTATTGTAGCTTAACTTCCTTTTATTTTGAGTCTTTCTGCTTCCTCCTCCCTCTTTTCTTTGCGAGATTTCCTTCCTACTTTTCTCATTTGTCACTCATAGGTTTCATCCTCCGAAGAACTAGATCTTTCCACTGGTTTTTTCCTTGTTATTTCTGCATATGAGGGATTGGAGGGACTGCCTTGGATGGCCTCATTCTGTATTGCTTCCCCTTCCTCTTTGTTTGAAGGTGGAGTGTCTGCATGGTCTACATTCTCCTAGGGTAGGGTTACTTGATTGATCTGAGCACTTTCTGTCCCATTTGGGGTTGCTTCTGTTTCCTGGTTGGATTTGGTGCTGTTAGGTCCTCCGTCCATATTGCCTTTGCCTGTGCCTTTTTTTGAGGTTACATTTTTCTGGGCTAGAGTCCATTTTTCCCCGTTTTGTTTGTCTACTTGATCCTCTGCTTTCTTTTTACAGTTCTTTGCAAAGTGTCCATGACCGTGGCAATGTCTGCATTTATATGGTAGCTGTTCATCGTCCAACTCCTGAACATGCGTCCACCCAGCAACAGTGAGTTTGATAGCTTCTGATAACCCCTCTTCTGGATCCACTTGCAACTTGATCTATGTATTTTCCCAATGCATTACCTATGATCTAGAGGGATTTTTGGTTCTAGCAGTGTAGAGGCAAATGGGGGAGCCTAACCCAAACCGGGACAGTAGAGGGGATGTCCTGGGTGGGATTGAAATCAGGGGACCATTTGTTTAGATAAAGACCCTAGGGTCCCATGAAATATGGTCCATTTCTAAAGATTAAGCCTCTATCATCTAGGTTTTCAAAGACAAATACAAAGAAACCCTTACCTACAAAATAACTTTTGACTCCCTCTTTGATCAAGGGCTTCCAGTTCCTTTGAGTCCATTCATCAAAATATTTGTGAGAAGGCCAGAGCACCATGAACTGACCTATGATTCCTCTCTCCACAAGGTTTTGCAGGTTTCTTCTTCTGGAAGGGCCACTGATGGAATTGTGCCTAGTTTCTTAACGAACTTCTACTGAATAGCTGAGGGAGAGTGCTTTCGTCCAGCGACTACCATTGATCTGAATGCTAGCACCTCTAGAGGCGGTGAAGGATGGGGATCAGGGACGCCGCTGGCCTCCATTAACTGAGGCTAGACGAACTGATGGGCGCAGAGGCCAAGAGCATGCTGGTGCAGTCGGTAGCTTGCAGAGCGAAATAGATGATCATTTATGATGCTATTAAATGATTGTTAAATTTATTAATGTTAAAAATATAAAATTCATTTAATAAAATATATGGGATTGAATTTAAATAGTTTACTTATATTTCTTATTAAAAAGATCAAATGAGGAAATTGGTTATTTAATTTAAAACTTTATTATGGATAATAGATTTTGGAAGATGAAATTGGATATTTAATTTAAAATTTTGTTATTGATAATATGTTTTCCTTTTTGCAAAACAAAATAGTTTAAAAATTGATAACAAAACGTTTATGAGTTAGCAATACTTTGGAATAATTTATTCGAAATGGCTTTCCCCTAAATATTACTCCTCAAATTTCACAACTTAACTTAACTAACTACATAGTCTAAGTTGGATAACAGAGGCATCTCTCATTTTTCTCATAATAATTTAATAGATGGAATTATTATTTCTTCCTTTAGCGAAATGCCAATAGTGAGAGTAACTTGTATCGAGTTAAGAAGAAAACGCAAAAGCAGGGAAAGTTTTATACTAACCTGACCAGCTTTCAACAGTTGTTTCCTTCTCTTCAAATGCCGACCCGTCAAAGAAATTAAACGTTGACTTTCTATATGGGATTGGAGAAGTGTAAAATTTAAGAGGCATATTCCATTCGATTAAAAATATAATATTTGTATACCTTTCTATCGTTGTTTCAAGTTGTTAAACACTGTAAACACGGAGAACATAATCTTCATATAATGCATGATTTATGTTTATTCTAAATTTCATTATTAGATAAATTTTTATAATAATATGCCTCTTAAATTTTTACAATAATATGCCTCTAAAAATAATACAATGTTCTAATTATTACAATAATTGAAGTAAAGATAAATTTGGGAGATCCAACCCTCTCTACTAAGAATTGATTTGACCACTCAGGTCAATGAGATTCATCTCATGTTAGCCACAACATGTGAACATACAATCACATTGCTGCCTAAGTCCAGATGCTCCTACATTAATTGATGACATGATGTGGCAACCCACAACTAAAATAGTGTTTGATACGGATAGCATACTTTAGTGAGAAACTAAATCAATTGGAGCAATTTTAAGTCAACATATTTATATTAAGAAGTAGTGGATTTTTATTTAATGCATATTTTTGTCGTATTTTTTATTATTAATAGTTTTTTAAAAGATTGAATAGAAGTGTGTGGCTCACTTCTTTCTATTCAATTCTAAAAAGATCCTAAAATTAATAAATTATTTGAAAATGACTATCTAAAAATAATGTAGAAAAGGATAATTTATTTTACTATATAATTAACCTAAGGGGAGCCATCTTATAATTGAATTTAATCCACCTTAATATTTAATACTTTTTTCTCTCAACCATGTCATGGTTTTGATTTTATTGCATTGCTAATAGGGCACTGCTCTAGCGATAAGCCAACCTACAATGTTCATTGCATTATTACAAAACCAGTCCATTTACAACTACCTTCCGTACTACTCAAATCCATATACTATATGTCACTTTCCCATCCACATGGGAGCAGTCTCATTCTCTTAGCTCGCCACTCTGTTAGGTAAATTTTGCTATTGATATATCATGTGTTGTCATTCAATTCGAACAATTGAAAGTAAAAATGCTTCAAAATGTGCCATCGAAAAACTCATGGCCTATGAATTTCATTTTGAAACTAAAAAATCAAGGGAAAATAATTAAAACAAGTAAACCCTCATTGTCAAAATCATTACTAACAAGAAAAAGGGTGTTTAGAAATTTAAAATCTCTACTAAGGGTGAAATTTATTTATGGTAACATAACCGCAACTTATGGGTTTAATTGCTTGAATTTAAGTGGATAGGCAGAATAATTTAAGTAGAAAGCATCCTCATGCCTCCTTAATCCATGCATGATAGTTAAATTCCCCCTAAATACCTGTTCATGCCATCTTTCACTGTGTAAGAGATTCAGGAAAGTATATTTGAAGTATTAGAAGTGGTTATATAGATAAAGACCATAAAATCTGCTTTAGTCTAAAAACCAACTTGGATTACAATCATGTTATTTCATTTATTTCTCATTTTTTGTGTAGTAGGGTCCATCGAAAGTATGAAACATGGGTACCCCTTGGATGAGGAATTATTTTTTGCATCCAATGAGTTCTCCCGCTCGAAATTTGAGTAAAACCTTATAGAGATAAGCTGAAAATATGAGTTGAAAAACTAGTTTTATTCTTTTATTATTTTATAATCTTTTTGTTTTTTTCCTCCAAAAGTGGTGAATCATCCCCAAGGTTGACATCATCATATTGAATTCTATGGTTCTTATAAAATTTCTTTTGCTTACATTTTCTTTAGGAGGGCCCTTTTTAGACTTCAAATCCCCTATTTATTATGTAAAAATTTATTTTTATTTTTTAATTATCTAATTTTGTTTTATTTGATTTTTTTTAAAGTCTAAAACATTCTTAATTATGATTTTTTGGAAATATGTATTTTCCATTTATATCTATAATATATAAATTTTATATATAATATATATATAATATATTATATATATATATATATATATATATTATTATATATTTATATATATTTATATTATATAATAATAATATATTACTTTTTTAATGTTTGATTTTTTTTTAATATTTGATTTTTTTGTAATATTTGTAGGAAATTCTTCATCCTCCCCTTCATTAGTGGTGGTCTCATAATCCTTTGGATTAGGACTAGGCGGAAGCTTTGAATTTCTATTTAATGGAAATTCTTCATCCTCCCCTTCGTTAGTGATTCTCTCATTATCATTAGGATTAGGATTAAGTGGAAAAATCGATTCTCTATTTACTCGAAATTAGTCATCCTCCCCCTCCCATTCCTCAGTGTTGCTCTCACAATCCCTGGGATTAGGACTATGTGGAAACTTTAAATCTAGAAATCCTTCATCCCCCCCATCATCAGTGGTGCTCACATAATCATTAGGATTAGGACTAAGTGGAAAATTTGACTCTCTATTTACTATAAATTTTTCATCCTACCCTTTGTCAATGGTGCTCTCGAAATCCTTAGGATGAGTTCTAAGTGAAATAATTGACTCTCTTTTCGTAGGAAATTATTTATGTTTCCCTTCATCAATGTTGCTCTCATCATCATTAGGATTAAGATCAAGTGGAAATTTTTTCTCTCTATTCATAGTGAAATAATTCTTGTTATATTCATCAAAATGAATACAGTTGTTGCATGACAAAGATGTCGATGCTACAGAAAGTAAAACTTCACTATCAGAAGAATCCATGAACTTCAACCAAAAGATGTCAAATGATACAAATGCACTCTCTCCCAATGACAATTTATAGCTTAGAGTTTGAAAATTTCCCTCTAAAGTTTCTCACAAAAAAATTTTGCTGCACATTTTCCCTCCAAAGTTTCCCCCCAAAAAAAATTCCTAAAAGTTTCCCTTCAAAAACATCGTTTAAATATTTCCCTCCAAAATTTTTATCTAAATTTACTTGGAAAGATATTACTAAAATTTTAGTCTTGAAAAAATTCACCCTACTTCCTATTCAAAATATCCACATAAATTTTCGTTTAACGCATCCCTTCAAAATTAAAATAATTTTTCTATTTAAATTATTTTACATTGACTACTTAACT